>PRKT01000088.1:1267679-1298837 GCA_003671525.1 Saccostrea glomerata | reverse complement strand
GGAAATTGATTCAATAGCCTTGCTGAAATTTCTAACGAAAAGGGATATACAAAGCGTAAAAACATATTTCGGGGTTGGGGTTGGGGATGTTAGTAGTCCTTGACTTCTAAATTATCTTCATACCTACGACTTTTCAAACAAACTTAGATCACGGATCTGCGATTTCAACGGGGATGGGGAGTCTGCCTTTTCTAGAGGGGGATACAAGGTCACTTTTATATTGCAAATTCCGGCGAGAATCAGCGCTTGAATAAAAAAAAAGAAACGGTAAGAAATAAACACATAAAGAAAATTAAAAAAAAAAAAAGTAAAGGACTGATTGTTGGTGTACGCCTTTTACGTGAATTTTCACTAATATTAGACGTAATAAGCTGAAATGGAAAAATGTCTAATAGTTATTTTATTGAATTATTGATATGATACTGGTCATTTGAAAGCAAATATACGTGAATTTTCTTTTTCTTAAAATCCGTATATTTTTTTTGTGCACTGTATACAGGATCGATGTTCACGACGTCAAGCGTGACGTCGCGATATTTTATGACGTTGTTCTTAAAAATGCTACATTTGTCAATATAAAAGCAATTATTTACAATTTAATTACGTAAAAATGAACCCGAAGACATATTAATTTTTTTACATAGATTTATTTCAAATCAATTCTATTTTTAGATACCAAAGGATAAACAAATTCGTCTACACGATTTAAAAGTTATTGATATTTTTTAAATGAAAACCTTGCCTGAAAACAAGCCAAAAACGGCGTTTTTCCTATACAATTCAATAGAATATCGTTGAAAATGTAACTACAACAATGACATCTTTGGAATTCAATTTCACAAAAACGGTGCAGACGAATTTTATAAAATTGTCAGAGAATGGAAATCAAAGGTAAAGAAATCATATAGGTAATTTTCATGGTATGTATTCGAAGACTTTTAAAAGCCCTGTAAACCCGCGACCTACGTTAAATAGTAAAAAATAACAGAACGCCGATTAAAACTCTACCGGTTTCAATTGTATCATCAGGAGTTTGACATATTGCTATAGATACAAACATTTCAAAGTATATTGTGACGTCATGTAACGTCAAAAGTGTTGCGCTTTAGTACAGTTCATTGTGACGTCATTATGTTACGTTATTACGTTAACAGTTAGACAAATAATGCGGGAAAATTGTAAATTGTCTATCATGACAGGGCGTTTAGCTTTGGTTTAAACAATGAAATAAAATGTTTTTCCTTGGTTTCACGTTCCTTTTCGGAAGTCTTGTTATAGAACTTGTATATAGGAAACACTGTAAAATTAGGAAAAAATGTTTTCAGCACATGTTCTAATATGTCCGCTCACGGCAGTGCACTGGTATTCAGTTTGACGAATTTGTTGACGATGGACGGTCATGCGGTGTCTTAGGGTGTCCCCGGTTTGGCCAATATAATGCTCGCCGCATCCGAAACGTGAAACCAAGGAAAAACATTTTATTTCATTGTTTAAACCAAAGCTAAACGCCCTGTCATGATAGACAATTTACAATTTTCCCGCATTATTTGTCTAACTGTTAACGTAATAACGTAACATAATGACGTCACAATGAACTGTACTAAAGCGCAACACTTTTGACGTTACATGACGTCACAATATACTTTGAAATGTTTGTATCTATAGCAATATATTTACATTACATATATTTTTTGCATATAAAGTGAATGGAAATCTATTGCATTCAAAACACCATAACACAGACAGGGTACCAAGAGGTTAAAACATGCGTTTTAGTTTGACGTCATAATCGTTGAACACCGAGGAAGTGCAACGTCACAAGCGAAAATCAAAAAATCACGTTCAAATTGACAAGAAGCTGTTACGTTGGCTGATCCATTAAATGTAGCTTACACAAAGGATAATAAATAGGTTTTTAAATAGAAATCACATTTGCAGTCAAGATAGAAAGTTTAAAAAATGTAAATATAAGCAATGAATCATTATTTTTTGAGTGATATAGTTTCATAACTGCAACGGTGTGTGCAAACAAATTTTCATAACGCGCTAACGCGCGTTATTCAATTTGTTTGCACACACCGTTGCAGTTATGAAACTATATCACTCAAAAAATAATGATTCATTGCTTAAATGTCAAACTCCTGATGATACAATTGAAACCGGTAGAGTTTTAATCGGCATTCTGTTATTTTTTACTATATATATATATATATATATATATATATATATATATATATATATATATATATATATATATATATATATATATATATATATATATATATATATATATATATATATATATATATATATATATATATATATATATATATATATATATATATATATATATATATATATATATATATATATATATATATATATATATATTTACATTACGTATATTTTTTGCATATACAATGAATAGAAATCTATTGCATTCAAAACACCATAACACAGACAGGGTGCCAAGAGGTTAAAACATGCGTTTTAGTTTGACGTCATAATCGTTGAACGCCGAGGAAGTGCAACGTCACAAGCGAAAATCAAAAAATCACGTTCAAATTGACCAGAAGCTGTTACACTGGCTGATCCATTAAATGTAGCCTACACGAAGGATAATACATAGGTTTTTAAATAGAATTCACATTTGCAGTTAAGGGCCGCGCGTGGTCTGTGTCTGCATTTATCTGCAATTCGCTGAATGATTTTGCCCATCACATTTTTACCAGGCCAGGCATCTGGGTTTGTGCACAGGGTTTTCTCCGCGTCTAACCCGGTTCCCCAGTAGCGGTCGTAAACCGAATGAGCAAAGATTACATTTGGTTTTGATGATGTAAGGAGATCCTTCATTTCCTTTAACTGGGCTACCTTGGCACCGATGATTTCCTCCATCACTGATTCAGCATCTTGTCGCCACTGTGGTGACTCGGAAACGGATTTGCCAATGAATTTACAATCCAGAGCGGTTTTAGCTTCCCGGATTTTTTCTGCAGCGATCAGATTGCCGGCACGAATGGCCTTGGTGAGGTGGAAGGCTTGTTCTGCAGATGTAAAAGATTCACCATAGATGTCTAATTTACAGGAATAGAAGTTGGATAGGATGTTCTTTTCGCCGCTGAATGTTTCCACATTTTTGGGGTTGCCAGTCACATACTCAGGACAACACTCATCTCCTGGGTCATGTCCGGTGTTTTTGCAAGCGGCACACCTGCGGTCGTTTGTGCAGTTGCGCGCTGAGTGCCCAGCTTCCCAGCATTTGGTACATGTTACCGCGGGTTTGTCCACATTTTGGCCTCTATGAAATATTTTGCATTTTAGGCCCGCGCAATAAGAGAATCGGGGAAGTGGTCCCTTTGATGGAGGATCGATATAGATGAACCGGTTCCCATTCAGGACGTTGGTCATTTTGTTGTTGGTCGGGTTACGGATCTTTTCATACTTAAGATCGCTTTTGGGAGAAACCCCTAGTTTATTTAACATCTCGTGTATCGCTGAGTCGTCCACGGATAGGGGAACGCCGCATATTGTTACTTTTAAAGCTTGATCTCTTGGACCTTCCAGGCCGGCGGAGTACGGATTTGTGTCGTACGGAGATATGTGCTGATTTTTAAAATCGAAACCTTCCAGAAGAATTTTACTTCTGCTGTGGGCATTGGTCAGATATATTCGCCACAAATCGCGGTCTAATTGGATGCATTTCACCGTACACCGACGCACGAAGTAACAGCTTGAAGCATCTCAAAATTCGTGATTCGTTCATCATCGCTTTCAGATAGAAGCTCGTTGATTTTCAAGTATACTGGTTTCAGCATTTGATCCATTTTTCAAATATTCGATAAAGAATGTATTGAGTTATAACACATGCATACAAAGTATAGATAGAATTCTGCTCGTGAGTCAATAACACACCTGAGTAGGTACTCACCAGGTAAACACCGTGTATATTAGCTCAGAGTAATTTAAATCCCAAACGTGCAGTAAATGCACAAAGAATCACACTTTATATACACTATACACACAATATATATTTCTTTCCAAACAGTCG
The DNA here is from genome assembly GCA_003671525.1 of Saccostrea glomerata. Taxonomy (NCBI): domain Eukaryota; kingdom Metazoa; phylum Mollusca; class Bivalvia; order Ostreida; family Ostreidae; genus Saccostrea; species Saccostrea glomerata. The sequence goes on along the minus strand of PRKT01000088.1, from coordinate 1,294,789 downwards.
TAGAAAGAAAATATACGCTTTTTTAGCGAAAAATGTCAAGTCGATCGGAGGACAGCGAAAACACGTCCGCTGCCCACTACGCCGTGACGCCGAGAGTCACTGAGAGTTACCTAAAAGCTGAGACACCAACAGTTCGGCGTCAAATATTATCTATTCCTACCACTCAGACCAGTTTTCAAAATGTTAATACATGTACCACGAGACAATTGTCCGAGCCGCAGTGAATTTGCAATCGAGTATATAAAAATTTGATCAGATTTCAGTTAGGCATATTTATGATGTAGACACACAGACACTGGCGAAAGTTTACATTGTTATGACACCGCCAGTGTTCGTCAGCTGTTTGTGGCATGATTGCAAGGCTTTGATATTTTCAAACAAATTTACAAATTTATCGCGAGTAGAATTAAATGAAAGAAATTATAATTCATCATTAAGATTTAGATAAAAGTCTATTTTAAAAAAAGTATAGCAAGTCAATAATTTTATGTACTACATTTGTACGTATTGGTAGATATTATTGCACCATGTGATAAGGCCCCATATGGACCTATGACCTGTGAATAACTTCATACAGATATGATTTTATCAGCTCTCTGCATGTTTATATAATAGAGATACCACCAATGTATTTATTTGTTAATAAATGTGTATTAATGAAAGAAAAAAACATGTTTTTCTCATTCTGTTACAATTTTTTTCATTGTTTTTCAATTTAATATGTACAAAATCTGATAGATAGAATAATGAGTTCTTGAATTTTATGTGTCATGTTTCTTGTTGTTCATAAATCTTTTTAGTCAGTAGAATGTATGCATGTGTGTTACAAATTGCATTTCGCCCCATCCTAACTTTTGAAAAATATGTTATCCACCCTGAAATGCAAGCAAAATTGAATTATAAGGTTATCGCAAATAAAATTAAATTTAGTGCTAAACCATACACTTGTATGAAACTTGTGTTGGTAGTAATCATGCCATGATTTATTTGATGTGCAATTTCTATTCACAAATAGTTTCAGGCACTTAGAAAGGCCTAGATTTTGCTTATAACTGTTGCCTATTGCATTCTCTCCATTTCTTTTCTCAAGTTTTCTAAACAAGCTTGAAATATTGCAAAAATTGTACTTTTTTGGCATAGTGCCAAAATGTACAATTTTAAAGATATGATTGCTCTTTTGTTTAACCTTTATTTATCAAATTTTTTTTTCAAGTAGACTATGCTTAATATTGACTGACAATTGCATTTCTTTTCAGTACTTGATAATTTAAAAAAAAAAATCACTCAGAAATAGAGTAAGTTGCAATTTTTGGCAAAATGCCAAAAACATATAACTTTCTCGCCATGGTTTCTCTAGACTGTGATGTTTCTCCATAAATTTTATAATACTTTTTAAAAGCCAAGATTATGCCTGTTAACTGTTTATAATTGCATTTATTTCATGTATTAGCCAAATGTCTGAAAATCATGCATGAAAAAACAGCAATCAAGCACTTTTTGGCACAGTGCCAAGTAATGAAAAATTGCATGTACATTATGCAAACACCTTTTATCCCAGAGTAATAATTATTGCAGGTATAAAAAGATCTATTTTTGAAAAATGAAATTTATAACTAATGTTTACTATTTACGCTAGAATTTAATTTACTGTGGGATGAAAAAGGGTAAAAAACGAGCTTGTTTCACAGCTGTAGACCACTGTAAAATGCCGTGGTTGGTTTCCATGGCAACGGTTGATTATTTTTTTGGTTTTTATTCATATTTGTGCAAGATAGGTGAAAGAAAGCCAACACCTACAAAATCATTGAAATCGGTGACATCAAGTGGCCAGGCCTCTTCCAATTTCTTTGATTTTTACACAGAATCAGTGTTAATCATTGAATTATACATTAATCAATTTCTGTTGTTTTTTTAACGTAGGTCGCGGGTTTACAGGGCTTTTGAAAGTGTTCGAAAACATACCATGAAAATTACCTATATGATTTTTTTACCTTCGATTTCCATTCTCTGAAAATTTCATAAAATTCGTCTGCATCGTTTTTGTGTAATTGAATTCCAAAGATGTCATTGTTGTAGTTACATTTTCAACGGTATTCTATTGAATTGTATAGGGAAAACGTCGTTTTTGGCTTGTTTTCAGGCAAGGTTTTGATTAAAAAAATATCAATAACTTTTAAATCGTGCAGACGAATTTGTTTATCCTTCGGTATTTAAAAATAATTTAATTTTATTTGTATTCTCGCCTCTCTTTGGTTGATTTCCAAAAAGGAACGCAAAACATTTTGTATAATCTGGTTTGTTATGGGGACGCACCCCCTTGACGACCAGCTTAATCATCATATCCATGCAATCCCCTCATTTCCAGTCCTCGGAATCCATGGAAAATTCCAGATTTAATAAATGTACCTTCAACTTTAAACAATTACTCGTTCTTACCTCATGTAAACAAACATCATGGCTGCAAGATCTATGTATAAATTATTACCTCCCCTCGCTTCAAATCACTTCCGTTACTACGGTTGTATTATTGCGCGGTAAATTTGAACTTATAAAAAGCAACACAATTTTACATTAAAAGTTGTTTAATTATTTTAAAATTAAATTATAAGGAATGACTTTAATTCTTGGCCATATTATCGAGTATAATCTGGTTTGGGTCAGTTTACGCTTTTTTATAATCCGCTTCGCGGATTATAAAGAGTAAACTGACCCAAACCAGATTATACTCGATAATATGGCCAAGAATTAGAGTCATTCCTTAAATAGAATGGATTTGAAATAAATCTATGTAAAAAAATTAATATGTCTTCGGGTTCATTTTTACGTAATTAAATTGTAGATAATTGCTTTTATATTGACAAATGTAGCATTTTTAAGAACAGCGTCAAAAATATCGCGACGTCACGCTTGACGTCGTGAATATCGATCCGGTATACAGAGCACAAAAAAAAAATTATACGGATTTTAAGAAAAAGGAAATTCACGTATATCTGCTTTCAAATGACCAGTATCATATTAATAATTCAATAAAATAACTATGACATTTTTCCCTTTCAGCTTATACGTCTAATATTAGTGAAAATTCACGTAAAAGGCGTAAACCAACAATCAGTCCTTTAGTTTCTTTTTTTTTTTCTTTACGTGTTTATTTCTTACCGTTTCTTTTTTATTCAAGAGCGGATTCTCGCCGGCATTTGCAAAATAAAAGTGACCTTGTATTCCCCTCTAGAAAAGGCAGACTCCCCATCCCCCTTGTAATCGCAGATCTGTGATCTAAGTTTGTTTGAAAAGCCGTAGGTATGAAGATAATTTAGAAGTCAAGGACTACTAACATCCCCAACCCCCAACCCCGAAATATGTTTTTTACGCTTTGTATATATCCTTTTTCGTTAGAAAATTCAGCAAGGCTATTGAATCAATTTCCGCCACCCCCCCCCCCCCCCCCCTTTCACCGAGTATACGTATTAATGCATTCAGTGTTTATATTAAAAATGTTTTTGTTTACAAAGAGGCAGCGAATAGCTAAAATAAATCTAAATTTGATTTAATTTTATGCTTAATATACGTATTAGGGTAGAAAAAAAGCGTACTTAAAAGGAATTTTAGAGGGGTAAATGGGACGATAATTTAAATATTAATTTTATTTGGCACAATCAACAGGCAGATTTTATTTTGTTCTTAGACTTTCAATGTATACATATAACATTAATTCTACTGAATGAACATGGAAAGCAACGCAGCGAATAAAATATGTACATGTAACTAACAACAACGCGTGTCGTTACTTACACAGGCAATTGGAGTATCACCCCCCCCCCCTTTTTTCTGTTTTTCTGGGGGTTTCCCTGTTTTGGATTTTTAATACGTATTGCATGTTATTATGTTCCCCAAACGAAGTTGGGGAACATATTGTTTTTACTCTGTTTCTTATTATGTTCCCCAAACGAAGTTGGGGAACATATTGTTTTTACTCTGTTTCTTATTATTAAGGTCTTCCGTTTCAGACGGAAGACCTTATAGTGATTCTACTGTTTCTTCTTCTTTTTATTATTTTTGTTCCCTTTTCTTCTCGGAGCGATTTCTCAGAAATGACTGGACGAATTTTCTTGAAAATTTCAGGGATCATAGAAAATAAAAATACGCTTTACAAAACTTCTTTAGTTTTTCAAAATTCACTTCCGGTCGTCAGATTTGTCCGATTTCCGCTTTTTTCAAAACAATTTTGTCCGAGTCATATCTCAGAAACGGTAAGAGATGAAGACACCAAACTTATATGAGTAATAGATCTTGATAAGTAGGCAAGTCCATTTGGGTTAACAGGCAATGGGTTTTCTTAAGAAATAAAGGAGAAGAAATATTTAGTGGATGTAAATATATTAATATCACCAATCATAGCTTTGCTGATTTAAAAACAAATTCCCTAACAGATGTATTCCTATGTAAAACTTTGATCGGCTATTAAGGCCCCGCCTTACCCCCGGGGGTAATGATTTGTACAAACTTGAATCTACACTACCCGAGGATGCTTCCATATTAACAGTTTTATCTTTGCTGGCCCAGTGGTTTTGGATAAAAAGATTTTTAAAGATTTATCCTATACTTCGCCATTTCTTATAATGGTTATACCACTTCATAAATATGAAATTGACAATAAAGCAGCTATGGGGTTCCAAACAACTTACATGTTTTGTTTTATGTTGTATTTCTGATTGTCTTCCAACATGTTTCCACCTAAAAACCAAAGGTAAAAACTGCCTTCATTGTAACATTTTCCAACGTGAGCCCTGCACGCGAGGATTGCTGTTTGCTTCAGGCTTACACTAACATTCTGAGGAGGTCTTGGTTCAGGAACAGCGGCGAAACAATCTGAAATAAGAACATTTCAAATTTTGATTTTTATATGGCAATCAATGTTGCCAACTTGCCATAATGCTAGTCTTCCTTTTGCCCCTTGTCAATGTATGTAAAGAGTCAAGACACCTAGCTACAGAACTGTTCATGTACTTGGAACACTCAATATCCTGTAACATTTTCATGTAAATGCGCCGATTCATGATCAGAATATTGAATGCAAAATAATGAAAGCATAAATCATGAATATTACTGTTTGATGATCTGCATGAAAAAAATGCAAAAAGAGATACCTTCAACATAAAGAATAATGGTTGCTGAAGTGTTCCTTCCGGTCCTACTGCACGAGGCGACACATAGGAATTCTCCGTTAGCCTCCTTGTTGATCATTGCGATATTTAGAGAGGTGTTCTTATTATACAGTGTACAAGATGGGCCTTTGGGGTTATTCTGACACCAGCCAAAAGGAAATGGATGAAGGGCAGTCTGATTGTCAGGCCTGAAGAACCATTCTACACTATCAATAGAGGAGGGATGACATTCCAGAGTGATTGCTTCTCTAGGGTATCGCGAGGTTGATAAGCTGTCTTTGGCAGGTATCATTGGAATATCTGGAAAAAAATAAATTGACCTGTCATTATATTACAGTTGTTTTCTTTTTTATCCCGCATAATATGCCTTTTTAGTTTGATATAGGGAAGTGACCCCCCCCCCCCTCCTTTCTTGGTCCGCCTCGACTAAAATCTAGTTTCTTGCAGACCACGAAGTTTTACAATAAATACATCTGTAAATCAAGTTTTAAAAAGCAAATTCAAAGAATTGTGGTCCCCCGCTTTCGGTGTCTTTGTGGCTGAGATCTCATTTTTTTTGGCATATTGTGTCAAATATGAACATTTGTTCATATGATCATTTGATCATATGTCATTTAGAAATAATCACTACTGTAGTATTTTTCTTTTTTTTAAATAAGGTCAATTGTGAAGGTCAAGGTCAATGGGTCACAAATCATAGCATGCTTGAAGCTCTAGTTATTCACTTGTTTAAGTAAAACTTTAGTCTGTGTTTATGATATTCATCAAATATTGTATAATATCAAGTAAGCAGTCCAAGTAGACAGGAAAACGTATGAAAAAGATAAAGCGATGATCGTAAACTCATGACTATTTTGTTTCCGTGCACTGCATAGATTGTCGAATTAAAATTCAGGCACTCAACCACTTCCTTCCTCTCATAGTTTTGAAAGTTCGGCTGTTTAACTGTAAGATTGAAGCTTATGTTTCAGGATTTACCATATATCCAATTTATTCACTAGCCATGAAAGATCCTTGTACCTTCCCAGTTTTTTCTACGTTCATAACAGCACTCCTTACTGTCAGGTCGTCTGCTCAAACAACATGCGGTAAGTACAGTAAGATCACGATAGTAAAAAGAGCTGGTAACTCAAGTTTACATCCCGGATGATTGAATGATAAATTATTAAGATAGTGCCCTATAACTTTACTCTTTATAAAATAATGACGCATTGTGTGTATTTTTTCAAAATTTGATTTACAGATGTATATTTATTGTACAACTTCGTGGTCTGCAAAAAACTACATATATAGATTTTAGTCAAGGCGGACCAAGAAAGGAGTGGGGGGGGGGGGCTCACTTCCCTTTATTAAACTAAAAAGGCATACTGATGCAGGATAAAAAAACAACAAAGAAGATAACTTTTATTGTTTTATATAATGACAGGTTATTTTTTTTCCAGATATTCCCGTGATACCTCCAAGCGACAGCTTATCCACCTCGCGCTACCCCAGAGAAGCAATCACTCTGGAATGTCACCCCTCCTCTCATGATAGCATGGAATGGTTCTTCCGCCCTTACAATCAGACTGCCCTTCATCCATTTCCTTTTGGCTGGTGTCAGAATAACCCGAAAGGCCCATCTTGTACACTGTATAATAAGAACACCTCTTTAAATATCGGAATGATTAGCAAGGAGGCTAACGGAGAATTCCTTTGTGTCGCCTCATGCAGTAGGACTGGAAGGAACACTTCAGCAAGCATTATCCTTTATGTTGAAGGTATCACTTTTGGCAATTTGCATTTTTTTTACATGAAGAACATCAAACAGAAATATTCATGATTTATGCCATACTAAAGTCCATATTTTTTTGCATTCAATATTCTTATCATGAATCGGTGTACAAATACAAATACTTTATTGGCACAAACACAGTAACAATAATTGGCAAAGGCCCACTAATCGTCATTAAATAATGTTTACATATTTTTTCAAGAATTGTCAAGTAATTGACTTCTAAGTTCAAAACAGTCTCTAATAAATTTAACAGTAACTTTCAAGACTTTTTATATATCACTGTTTACATATAATTGTAACATTTATTTATCATTGCTAAGATAATTGTTATTCAACACTTTTGTGTATTTGTAAACATGAAAATCATTAACAGTGATTAATGTTACTGGATATTAGGTGTGTCAAGTAATTTGATAAAATCATAGACAGGTATATATGGACCTATAACTATATAGGTTAAAGGTGATCAGTTTTCACAAGTGTAAATATAGGAAAAATTTTTTAAAAACATCTTTAAAGACACGTTGGATCCCACAACATCATATATCATTTCGATATACAAATATTCCAAATTTGAGTCACCCGCCGAAATCATGGACACAGACATGCAGGTTTCTCCACTGAAATAGTTACTGCTAACAACTTTTACACAATACATGTTAAGTGGAATAATTAAAAAAAGATCTCTCTTCCGGAGTAGACAAACCAATTTTAGCCAAATTTATTTGATGCATTGCCATTTTGTGTGTACTAGTATTCAATCAATTTAGTTGAATTATAATGTAACTCTTCGGATGAAACTTTTCATGGAAATAAAGAGTGAACAAGCGAATTAAAAGAATTATGGTCCCCCACTTTCGGTGTCTCTGTGGGTGATATGACATTTTTTGGCATAATATTGTGTCAAATTTGAACGCCCTTTCATATGTCATTCAGAAGTTATCACTGAAATTGATTTTTGAAAAATTAGACAAGAGGCCCATGGACCATCTAGGTCACCTGAATATCATGCAACAACTTTCCAACAATTGAATTTGATTCATGTTTTAAACCAGAGGCTATGAAATTCACAATTTTTAAAGAAGCGCCATTGCTTATCATAATCATGCACTCAGCAGGCTTACTTTGGTTAGCAATACCAAGAGGTAGATCAGAGTAACAAAGAGAAAATGCGTTTCCACTTTATCAATATCAGTTGTGCACCCCATCCCACAGGAACCACTGACCCTTGGGACACATCTTTCAAAATTTTGGAAATTTTATAAATTTTGTTTCATCATGTTGATTTATACCAAAGTGCAGATTTCAAAGCATTAAATTATTTTCAGACTATGTAACACCCCCCCCAACGTACCTCTGTCCCAGGGGCCAGGAAATTAAGCTTTTTTGAAGAAGCACCTTTCTTCGTCAAAAATATATACGAAGATCATTGCCATAATACCTAGGATCAAATGAAAAGATTTTCAAAGAATTCGTGCATTGGCACTATATAAACATTAGAGCCCCGCCTTAACACAAGAAGCCCTGACCCAGGGGCCCTGAAAGCCCCCCCCCCCCCCTCCCGTTTGAAATTTTTGTATGTAAAATTCATATGTCCATTATCCGAAAATCAAGGGGAAAACATCTATTTGTAAGAACTTGTCAGCGTCCGCCCCCGGATCCCCCAAAACGACCTTGCCTTAGACCCACTGGGGGCTTCAGTACAGCCACCTGACATTCTGCCTTCTACTGGGCCCCCCAGTCACGAAATTTCTGGATCTGCCACTGTAAATATCTAAAACAATGGCAAATTTTTGGGGAAGAGAAATGTTGATATACCAGAGTTGTGCGTAGATCTTTCAGTTAAGAATAAGTATGTTAGAGCCAATCAAGCAAAGTACGCAAATTGATTATATATTCTTCTTCGACCGATTCCATTTCGTCGTAAGAGCAGTTAAAGAGTGAAAGTGGAAAGTAAAATAACACAACTGACCAGGGATCATCGCAAAACCTATCGAATGTACATAACTGGTATTTAATGCCTTTACTGAGTGTATCTAATATTTCCCCAAAAAATGTTTAAAGAAAATTGATTTTTATATGTGTTGTTTCTTGACACGCAAATTAGATCAAAGTTTGAGTAACATGCGTATCTTAATTTAAATAGTAAGTAAGTTTATATATATGCTATTAGGCTGTGAATAATGATTTTTTTTTATTTTTCAGAAACAATGATAAAAACTATGGATAACAGTACTTCCGTTCTTATTTTGTCTGTCGTGGTGCCGATAATTTTATTTATACTTTGTATTATTCTCTTTGCCCTCTGTTTTATCTTTTGCAAGTGGCACATTAAATACCTTTTCTGTAAGGGCAAAAAAACAGATAGAGGTGAGTTTTAATGCTTATACCCCCTTTCATTTAAAATTTCTTTCATTTTCTATTTTTCATGAAAATTAATATGATCAACAGTTAAATTCTACTTTACACGGAATTTATACTACATGTATGTACATTTAATATGGTAATTATCAGAATACATTTGCTCTGCTTATAGTTTGAAAAGCTAGTGAATGAATGTCTGCTTGTACTTGAGACAAAGTCAAGAAAAACCTATCATATAAATCTTAATAATAATTAAGTATATGTACAATGTATTTAATCAATTTCAGGCACAAATGATTATGATGTTTTGCTGTACAAGGACGACGATCACGCGGGGGAGGCGAGCAGATTGAGGCGCATGGATCCGTCTTTGATTTACTATACTTATCTAACTAGATTTTGTCGAGTGTATCTTATTACGTCACAAAATGGAGAAGTAACTCTATTGATGAACGTTATTTTTAGCGACATTTAAACAGGTTAATAAAGAAAACAACGAAGTTTAAAATTAAACGAATATTGCAATTCCTTTTTTTAACTATTGTTTACAACATATATCATTTACAAGTATATCTATTTCCTTGGAATTTGACCTTTAAATAAAATGATACCCTACGGCATGAGCTAAAGTCTGTTACAAGGAATACATCAAAACTCCAGTGCCAACCATCCTAAATTATAAGTTAAACGTTGTTCAAAATGAGGTCTTTCAAGATCAAAAGATCAAAATGAATGTTGCCCATATCACCTATTCGAATGGATGACTTCATCAGTTCAAATTGAATAGGTGATATAATTTATTTGAATAGGTGATATCACTTATTTGAATATGTGATATCACCTATTCAGCACGAATAGGTGATATCACCTTTTCATTTTCAATAGGAATTAAGCTCCCTCTATCAAACTCCAGGCTATTTACCGTCAGAAACCTTGGACTATTATTACACAACAGAATGACGATTAACTAAAAGTAATTCATGCATGCACTTTTTTTACTTAATTAAAAAAAATCATAAATCTTAGCGATCGATGTACAATCAAATAAATTTTAAAGTCCAATAATAGTGTCACCCACCTCTCTTCATGAGAAATACAGTTGTATTCCAGTTGCCATCAGCAAATTTATCGTCAACCAGCAGGCAATTATATGACGTCATGTCCTCTTTTGTGACATTATTGATTGTGAGCGTTGTCACCAAATCGTCCCCGTCTCTGAAAGTAAAGGAATGATTAATTCTTTTCATACTGAATAGCATAATTATTATTTCTCACAAGAAAACGGTCACCTCTCCATGTAATAATAAGTCAATAAAGTTGATAAAATAGACTATTAAAATATCTGTGGTAAATAAGTCATTTACTTTTATATTTAGCTTTACAGAGTGAAATTTGTATGAAGTTTAAATTATTTAGTGTTTACAATATTAATTAAATATATTAATAACATGTACATCCATGCCCTTGACCATCAATGTGAAATTCATGGTGCAATTAACTGAAAAATAATCAAAACTTTGAATTCCTTAGGTGAAGTATTTTTCATTTGAATCACTTTAATCATTCAATTTACAAGAGACCCATGGGCCACATCACTCACCTGACCACATGGGCTACTTAAAAAACACAAATTAGCTCAGTATTGAAAAGTTTACTTGTTGGGGAGAAGGGATTTGAATTATTTTTTTAATTGAGAATGTCAGTTACTATATTACAGAACATTAGAATTATATATAGGTCAGGTAGTAGCAGGCAGCATCAAGCATGGCACTATTAAAAATATGTCCATTGAAAACGGCACACGTTACTTGCAAATATTAAACTGTGCACCTACTCTACCAAACAGAACAAAATTTGGGGATCACGAGGTCAGAATCTTTGCGGATAATAATCGCACGCAATGCCCATATTGCGGAAAATCTGATCATCCCTCGTACAAATGCCTAAACAAACACACAAACAAAACAATTTGCTTAAATTGTAACAAACAAGGCCATTTAGCCAAAGACTGTGAAAATGAACCTGTGTGTACATATTGTAAAGAAGAGGGTCATGTCAGAAAAAATGGTACAAAAGTATGGTAAATATGCCGCAGATATCAACGAGGGCAGAGAGGCTTTAAACGACGATGACCAACGAAGCGAAACTGACAGTACAGAAGCAGACACGCATGACGATCAGATCAATACCGTTATTCTGGGGGCGTCGAACTGCAAGCGCATTCAAAAGCTTCCGCCAAATATCTTAAACGCCTCGGTTTCTGGGTCATCCTACGAAAACGTGTCACAATTACTGGAATATGCCAAGAAAAGATTAGACGAAACTACACCTGAAAACGTAATCGTTCATTTAGGAACAAATGATGTTACCAGATGTCAAGACGAAATCGGGGATTTAACCGGCAATGTTATGATGGGTCTTATGGGTCTTAACAAGATTCAGGAAACTTCCCCCGAGGCTCGAATTGCAGTATGCACTGTCATACCCAGGAAAGGAAAAAGCGCCGCGATTAAAAAAATGAATGACAACACCTGGCATGTGAATAAATTCCTTGAAAAACTGTGTGAAAAAAATAAATTACTATCGGTGATCGACGTGTGCAGCTCATTCGTAAATGACAAAGGGCTTGCTACAAAAGCACTGTACGACAGCAATGACCCCAGCGGTGTGCATGTCAGTAGCGAAGGCGCCGAGAAAATTGCCGATATTTTCTGTAACAACTGTTCTGCAAACGGTCCTACTCGAACCCCAAGCATTACAAAGCGGAAGTTAAGTTCAAATACCCCAACTTCGACCGAAAAGCAGGGTAAAAATCCAAAAAATGTAAACTCTAAATAACAGAGCTGATCAATATGACTTTTGTGAGATAGATTGGTCAATATGTACATAATTAATACTTGTATATATGTTGTACATACATGTATTTATTTTTTCATTCGTATTTCTTCGTATTTTTTTTTTAGATTATATTATTACTTAACATGACTCTACATATAGCTTCTATTAATGTTAACGGGCTACGAGATAAGAAAAAAAGAACGTGTATTTTTTCATGGTTGAGTAAACGTAAATACGATATAATTTGTTTACAAGAAACACATGGGACAGATAAAGAAACACAAAAATGGGAAAATGAATGGAAAACTTTTAAAGGGTCGAAATCTATTTGGAATAACTGGTCTAGCGAATCACGGGGTGTGGGAATGCTATTCATGATCAAAAAGCCCGAATTTAAAATCACAAAAATTATTTCTGACAGAGAAGGAAGGGACATAACTATTAGCATAAAAAATAATGACTTTACAGTAGATCTCAAGTGTATTTACACACCGAATAACGGAGTTGATAGAAAACAGTATTTTAACTCACTTAAATTTGACGAAACAGCTCAGCATAAAATTTTATGCTGTGACTTTAATTGCACTCAAAACAAACAGCTTGATAGGTATCCCGTGCCTTTACGAAAAGATATTGCGGTATCAGAGCTTAATGAATTAATTAAACGATGTGAATTACAGGATATTTGGCGAGAACGAAACCCGGAAAAACGATGTTACACATTTCATAGGGGCAATTCAAAATCAAGAATAGATTTTTTCCTTACAAGAGAAAATAAACAATTGTGCTATTGTCCATTTCCCATTTAGCGATCACGATTTGATAACATTAAAACTACAATTAAATAATATCCAAAGAGGCGCAGGGTTATGGACAATGAATCATAAAACATTAACAAACGAAGACTTTTGAAAAACATTTGTTGAATTCTGGGAAAATTACAAGAAAAGCTTAGATAATTGTCAGGATATTCTATACTGGTGGGACTTAACTAAATTTAAGATAAAAACATTGTGTATTGAGATGTCAAAAAAATTCAACGTTAATAAACAAAAACTAGAAAAATTAGAAAAAGAATTAGAAGAGATTAAAAACAATCCTATGACTAATAAAAAGTATCAAAATGACCTTGAGCAAAAAATAAAAGAAATTTATATAGATAAGACAGAAGCGGCAATAATACGATCAAAATTTAGATGGTTTAAAGAAGGAGAAGCTCCTTCGAAATATTTCTTTCAATTAGAAAAGAGTAATGGAGAGAAAAAATTGTGGAATAGAATAAAAACAGAAAATGGTACCTATAAAACTGACATTAATTCAATCATCGAAGAGCAAATTAATTTCTATTACAAATTATTGAATACGGAAGGATGGGATAGCGAAAGTGGGGAATTATTATTAGCGGAAGTGCACTGTAAATTAGACGATTATGAAGTAAACATGCTTGAAAGTGATATAAATGATAAAGAAATATATCAAGCAGTCATGTCATTAAAGCCAAATAAATCTCCCGGTGAAGATGGGATTTTATCAACTTTTTATCAGATATACTGGGATATAATTAAAAATGAATTTTCAAAAGTTCTAAAGCACATTTTTCATAAGGCTACACTATGTGACTCACAAACAAAAGGAGTCATTTCATTAATACATAAAGGGAATGGAAGAGAAGATATAAAAAATTAGAGACCTTTAACAATGCTTAACAATGATTATAAAATTATTGCTAAAATACTCGCCGAGAGAGTTTGGAATAATTGGTCTAGCGAATCACGGGGTGTGGGGATGTTATTCATGATTAAAAAGCCCGAATTTAAAATCACAAAAATTATTTCTGACAGAGAGGTAAGGGACACAACTATTAGTATAAACAATAATGAATTTACAGTAGACCTTAAAGTCATATATGGCGTAACTGATAAAAAAAATATATTTTTGAAAAATACAACATTAAGTAAAGAATTATAGTTAACACATTTAAATTAAAGTTTTTCATACAATTCTGAACACGGAGAACACCTCGCTTCATCTAATAATACAATTTTATCTTCTCTGTAATGTGTTATTTAAATCTTTTGTAGAAAATTTCGAGAAATTTTGAGAAAATTCCGATTATCCAAATTAAATTGTGATATTTGTATAACGCAATTGACTTAGATTTTGTAATTTACGGAAAAGTTCTGTCTTTATATAAAGTAATGATACAAATAATAAGTTCTTATAATTTTAGTCTAATAATTTTCATTGTACATACGCCATATATGGCTTTAAATGTATCTACACACCGAATAACGGAGTTGACAGAAAACAGTTATTGCTGTATCAGAACTTAATGAATTAATAAAGCGATGCGAATTGCAGGATATTTGGCGAGAACGAAACCCGGAAAAACGATGTTACACATTTCACAGGGGCAATTCAAAATCAAGAATAGATTTTTTCCTTACAAGTGAAAATATACTACACAAAATAAACAATTGTTCTATTGTCTATTTCCCATTTAGCGATCATGATTTGACAACATTGAAACTACAAATAGACAATATCCAAAGAGGGCCAGGGTTATGGACAATGAATCATAAAACATTAACAAACGAAGACTTCCCTAAAATATTTGTTGAATTTTCGGATAATTACAAGAAAAGCTTTGATAATTGTCAGGATATTCTATACTGGTGGGACTTAACTACATGTAAATATAAGATAAAAACATTGTGCATTGAGATGTCAAAAAAATTAAACGTTAATAAACAAAAACTAGAGAAATTAGAAAAAGAATTAGAAGAGATTAAAAACAAACCTACAACTAATTACAACTAATAAAAAGTATCAAAATGACCTTGAGCAAAAAATAAAGGAAATTTATATAGATAAGACAGAAGCGGCAATAATACGATCAAAATGTAGATGGTTCAAAGAAGGAGAAGCTCCTTCAAAATATTTCTTTCAATTAGAAAAGAGTAATGGAGAGAAAAAATGATAGAATAGAATTAAAACAGAAAATGGTCCCTATAAAACTGACATTGATTGCAATTAGAAAAGAGTAATGGAGAGAAAAAATGATGGAATAGAATTAAAACAGAAAATGATCCCTATAAAACTGACATTGATTCAATCATCGAAGAGCAAATTAATTTTTATTACAAATTATTAAATACGGAAGGATGGGATAGTGAAAGTGGGGAATTATTATTAGCGGAAGTGCAATGTAAATTAGACGATTATGATGTAAACATGCTCAATAGTGATATAAACGATAAAGAAATATATCAAGCAGTGATGTCATTAAAGCCAAATAGTAGAAATAAAATTCAAGAATTCCAATGGAAATGCGTGCATAATATTTTGTACACCGAAGATAAATTATGTAAAATCGGACTTTCCAATGGTTTATGCAACTTGTGTAAAAATCATAAAGAAAATCAACAACACCTCTTTTACCATTGCACAAAGGTGAAAACAACACTCCAATTACTAGAAGATATAATTAAAAATGTGCTACAAATAAATGGAACTTCACAAATTGACCAACAAACAATAATATTAGGATACTTGAAGGAACCGCAAACCCAAAGAACCGTTGTTAACATCTTAATAAGTATCTTTAAATGGGTCATATGGAAAACAAGAAATAAAATTAAATATGAGAATATAAAAATAACTGACTTTAGTATTAAAAATGCATTCAAAAATGAAATAAAATCGAATTTTTTACTATTACAATCACATGATTTGACAAATTTCAAAATGAAAATAAATCATATGTTTCAAACTTCTTTCTAATACTATGTATAGTATTAATGACAGTATTAATTCTGTTAATAGCAGTATGTGATGCCGTGATAAACTATATACATGTATATAATAGTACATGTATTCACATTTTTTAATCCACTATAAGGCACACAATTTTTTTTATTATGTTATTTTTCATGTAACTGGAAACTTTATGTGTAAAATGTGTTCAAGATGAATATCATAAATGAAGATGTAAAGCCAGATTCAAACTAAATATTCATGTCTTTGTAAAATTCATTCATTGTGATGTGTGTTTTTTTTTTACAATCTAATTTTATATCACAAAACTCTACATATTGTTTATAAGCTGTAAAACATAAAAAGACCCGTATTTGAGGGTGACCTGGCCCTAAATACTAGTTACAGTGAGATTGATATAGACTTTTTTTCTTTTTTTCCCCATACAATCTCCACTGCAACAAGGGTCATTCTTCGGTTGGTGTTAAACGTATACTTTGTTATTATATATGAAAATAATGCTTATATGCTTTGAGATATTTATGTATATGTACGAAAATGAAGTGTCAATAATCATATAATAGTATAATGGTATACTTTAATAGCAATATAAAAATGGTGCTAATTTGCTTGAGATATTTAAGTTTATGTACATGTATGAAAATGAAACGTCAAAAATTATATATTAGTATAATATGAAAAAATTCTGTTTTCAAATATTGGAGATATATTATATAATATTATATCGATCCAGGGAGCTCCTGGCACCCCTGGTGAGGTATTACCAGAGGGCTTCTGCGGAAGTTTTGCCTCTTTGTTATATTGTACGTTATTAAATAAATGAAAAAAAAAAGAATTATATATAGGAGTTAAAGTTTATTTTTCTCTTGCAGAAACGTCAAGTCATACACTGCATTAGCAAGCACAATATTATTTTCATGGTTAGAAACATTAAGTCGATATGCATTTCAGAATCTATAAATAGTAACACGTCTTAATGCTGTTATATACTTGATCATGTGATCAAGTTTGAGCAAATCAGAGAGCTTGGAATAAATGAGAAAAATAATACCGGTATTAGAAATTAAACTTTTTTCCGCCTTTATTTTGGGGTGGGGTGGCTTCCATGTAAAGTACATTGTAATCCTGTGTTTGAAAAAAAAATTATGAAAGAAGACAAAAAAGAAAAAAATCCCTCGACCTGTGTTGTATATTCTAATAATAAGTGGTGGGGGGGGGTCTGAATATTAGCACCTGTAACTTTATCGCTTAATTGTGTTCTAAATTCAAGTTGCTTCTTTC
Organism: Saccostrea glomerata; assembly: GCA_003671525.1. Lineage (NCBI taxonomy): Eukaryota > Metazoa > Mollusca > Bivalvia > Ostreida > Ostreidae > Saccostrea > Saccostrea glomerata. The sequence continues at coordinate 1,277,590 of PRKT01000088.1, read as the reverse complement.
CCTATAAACTGATAAATTATGTCCTATCATGTAAAAGAAAAAATAAACATTTGGAACTTAACGAAAATTCATTTTGACATGATATGGAAGAAATAGTGCATTTCGTAAAATGTTTCAGTTTTGAGAAGAGACATTTGAAAATTTACCCACCCACCCCCCTTTACAAAAAAAAAAGATTTTTTTTTAAGCTCGGTCATCCAAGACATTCGCTCGGCTATGTACTATAGCCATGCAAACAAATTATGACTAATGTTCACGTGGTAAGAGAAATCTCTGATTGCAGCCAAAAACGTTGTTTTTAAAACTGTAGCTCATCCATCCCTATTTGTTAAGAAAAGGAAAAAGTGACCCAATACTCGTATTAAACAAATGTCGTTGAGGTTGAGATGCATGCTGAATCCGGCTTAATTACAAAAATCAATTAAGACTTTTTCATTTCAAATTTTATTTATATATAGGTGGGGTGATGCAGAGCCTACAGAATTTAATAGATACTAGTTCTAGTGTAATCTTCTTCTGCAATGAAAACGACAAACATATGGATACAATCCTTAGCAAAGCTCAAGAAAACATCTCCGTGTTTGTGATTTGGAAGAAGAGCGAGTCGAGAGAAACCAGTGAGCTACGCAACAAATCAATGGCTGCTTTTAGAGAACTTATCTGGCCCTCACATCGAGAGAGTAAATTTTTTTGTGTAACATGGCGTAAAGACGAGTTCTATTACAGACTTAGATGTGGACTTCCCAGACCTAGACCAGATCAAAATGTACACTCTGAAGAACATATCCATAACAAATGTAAAATGCGTACTGACATTCAATGCTGGGAAAACGAAATGAACAAATTGTAGACTTTATAAACTTAATATGTAAATAAAGAACTATATATTGCTTTTGAATTTTCATCTTTACGTATAATTATACTTGTATACACCGCGCTCAGCTAAGTCTCAAATTCATTCCAAGGTTGATTGTAAACCACTCAGAAGTAAGACATCTTATAAGATACATTTCCTTCCGGTTGGGGTTATATATGTAGGATAAAACCAGAGACCTCGGAATGAATACTTGGAAGTAGGTTTTATCCTACATCTATGACCCCAACCGGAAGTAAATGTATCTTATAACTTAAAGCTGTCTTATTTTGTATCGAGGTAATTTTTTAGGAATAAAGGAGTGGTTTACATTAAAGAGAATAGACCAGAGACCTCTGGAACGATTTAATTGACAAGAAAAAGTCTTTCGAAGGGAACGATGTCATATTAAAGTACATGTAGGTAATGATTGACACGAGGGGCGATCAAAAAGTTCGCAAACTAATTGAATAACTTCCATACAAGAAACAATATTTGATTTTAATGTTGATTATATTTTAAATTAATCCTCCCCGATTTTAATGCACATCAACCACCGTTCTGCGTATGCGCGAATCACGTGATATTGGCGGTCACGTGACCCCCTCCGTAGCGTTCTGTCACAAAAGTTGAAAGATTTTTCTGAGTTTTATATTTCTTTCCATGTGAGTTAATTTTTATGACAAGAACAGTTCATTTGTTAGAAATGGTCATATCTCGGCAACAGAATGGGTGGATAATAATATCCTTTACAAAAATAAGCATGGCGACCATTGAAACACAAATCTTCTGTCTCAGGAGAGACCTTTATTCAAGGTGGATAGAGAATGGGTGTATCCTTTTCATCGTATCTAATATGTTTAAAATCTAAAGTAAACGATAAACTAGGTATTTAATACTTATATCATTGTTCAAATATTCAACTATTTTTTAAAGTGCCACTTGGAGCTCTTTGGTAGCAAATTGCTTAATTAAAAATACATATCTTTTCAAACTTGCTTTCACTGGGCAAGATGACAAGTATCATTTTTAACCATCAGCCTTCCTTCACTAAAACGATTAATCCAATCATTAATTGAATTTATAGGAACTCATTTATCTCAATAAACTGTGTACAAATTATTACATGATACTGTAGAGGGGTTTCTTAGATATACAATAAATTGTACAGTCGTTTGCTGAACGAGTTCGAATGAGACAACCATTTTTCGTCACAAGTAACCTAAATAGTGACGTCATTTTCACATTGTGACGTCACAAACAAGGAGAGAAACTTTTTCAGCATATGCTATTTATAGAACTTGTGTATGGCTATGTGTGTACCGAATTTCATTCTAATCTGAATTGTGGTTTTGTAGATATAGAGATAGTTTGCGAACGTTTTGATCACCCCTCGTATATTAACAAAATACGAACTTAAAGCGGGGTGCATTAAATTGAGTTGGATACCTTGTGGTAAAAATAAGTAGGGGTGTCCCGTATACAAAAAAGTGCCTGTGTAACTAAGGAAACCTGTATCAAAGAAACCGGTATAATTTTAAAATTATTATATCCTTAGATCAGGATCCAGTGGCAGGTTAAGCTGATCTTTTAGGCTGAAACTAAAATGCTGTTTGTTTGCTTTGTTTGTAGCACTTAACCCCCCCCCCCCCTCTAAAATAATTTTTCTAAGTTTCAAGTTTTCCGAATATGAAAATTATAATTTCCGACCTTTGAATTTTGTTTTCTTCAATCCGTGACATATTATAAGTGGAGCTTATTTATATATATAGTTTACCCTTTAAAAATCTGATTTCTTCTCCAACAAAACCCAAAAAACAAAAAAATAAGATATCTACATCCTACCCACTCTTTAAATTTAAGATCGGCAACTACTAAAGAAAGGATTTTTTTAAGTTTGGCCTTATATTTATAAAAGATAAAATACATATAGCAGGTAAACAGAAATGCAAAATAATAGTGAATTTTCCGTTTTTAATCAAATTTGTAAAACCCATTTTCCCACGTCCACAGCTCAGGCCCTAGGGATTGGCATAGTTTACAAGTCATACCAAACATATACAAAGTATATGTTTAAAATCTCGACTCATGTCAGGTAAACTGTTTTAATGATTATATTAACACTTAGTACTTAATCTAACTGTTGAATGCATGACCCTCCTGTGTCAGGTCCCAGGGAGGGGCTTAGTTAGTCAAATATATCATTGCACTATAACAAGCACGTCGGAAACTGTATGCTCAGTAACATTGATTTAACTAAACCCTTGTTCAATAATCGTGCATTCAACGTGCCCTGGGTATATACATGTATATTTAAGTATGCAGGATAGGGTCGGACTATGTTACTCATACAAATATATGCATATATTAATTGAAAATACAATTCTTTTTAAATTTATGGAGACACAAATTTTCTTATCTCCTACACAGAAGAGTTACACTGGTATTTTTTTGAAAATTTCTTTTAATAGAAGTGTAATATAGAAATTTATAATAATGTAAAATGTCCCCACAGACTTTGCAGTAAAATGCTTCACAAATTTCTAAAAAAAATTCTTAAAATATGTATTGAGCTGTAAGGTTGCACTTTGAGTTAAAGTGTTTGGACACAGATTCATCCTTGCACTTTCAGAAGTATGGGAAACGTAAACTGTTTTTGTAAACAGGGCACGGGCTCTGTAAGTTTTAATGTTAAACTCTGCACACATCACTGAGCACGAACTAGCATTGCTGGTGAGTTGGTTTAGCTTTCTCACATCTCTTCTCTGAATTTCCTGAATTATAGTTTTAAATTTCTAAAATTCAATAACATTTTTCGGCTTTCAAATGTTTTAGATTTTTAGAAAATTAGAATTTTGATTCAAACACTCAACTTTTAAATAACCAAAAAACTTTTTACATTGTGAGTTTTTTGAAGTCCAAAATATCAAATCCCAAACCCGGTTTAAATTGTGAAACTATGCCAAATACGCTTTGGTCAAGCAAAAGAGCTTTCAGATATTCAGATTTAGTATCAAATTTAGATCGGGATTGGAAATTTGATATTTGGATATTTAAAGTAAAAATCTAAAACTCAAAGTGTTTTGGATATTTGAAATTTGAATGTTTGAATCAAAATACCAATTTTTTTTTTGGAAATTTAAATTTTGAATTTTTCAGGTCAAAATCTAAACAAGAGGCCCATGGGCCACATCGCTCACCTGAGCACCGTGGCTAGGAAAAAGTAGAAATTGGTTTATTATTGAAAAGTTTTAATCCAAAAGTAGTCCCATGACCAATCATGGCTTTGCTATTCTTGAGATGATTTTAAAGAATTCTCCTATAGATGTCCATGTAAAACTTTGGCTGGCTGGCCATTGTGGCCCCGCCCTACCCCCGGTGGTCATGATTTGAACAAGCTTGAATCTACACTACTTGAGGATGTTTCCATATAAATATTGGCAATTATGGCTTTGCTATTCTCGAGAAGAAGATTTTTAAAGAATTTTCCTATATATTTCTATGTAAAATTTTGGCCCATTGTGGTCCCGCCCTACCCCCAGTGGTCATGATTTGAACAAACTTGAATCTACACTACTTGAGGATGCTTCCATATAAATATGATCAATTATGGCTTTGCTCTTCTTGAAAAAAAAAATATTTAAAGAATTTTCCTATATATTTTTATGTAAAACTTTGGTCGTCCATTGTGGCTCTGCCCTACCCCCGGTGGTCATGATTTGAACAAACTTGAATCTACACTACCTGAGAATGCTTCCATATAAATATAATCAATTATGGCTTTGTTATTCTTGAGAGGAAGATTTTTAAGGAATTTTCCTATTTATTTCTATGTAAAATTTTGGTCGGCCATTGTGGCCCCACCCTACCCACGATGGTCGTGATTTGGAAAAACTTGAATTTACACTACCTGAGGATGTTTCCCTATAAGTTTCATCTTTCCAGACACAGTGGTTCTTGAGAAGAAGACTTTTAAAACATACCACCAAATTTTCATTAAATCCCAATTATCTCCCCTTAGATGAGGGCGTGACCCTTCATTTGAAGAAACTTGAATCCCCTTTACCCAAGGATGCTTTGTGACAAGTTTGGTTGAAATTGGCCTAGCGGTTCTTGAGAAGAAGTCGAAAATGTGAAAAGTTTACAGACAGACAGACGGACGCCGGACAAAATGTGATCAGAAAAGCTCACTTGAGCCTTCGGCTCAGGTGAGCTAAAAACTAAAAATTCTAAAACCTGTTTAGAAATTTGAAAATTTAGATTTTTGGACTAGAATATTAAATTTCAATATGCCAAATCAGTTTGAGTTTTTGAAAGTTAGAAATTGAAACTTGTATATTAACATTCTAAAACTCAAAATCATTTTAGAAATTTGAATTGTTAAGTGTTACACAGACCTAAAAACTCTAAATGTTTTGGTTATTTCAAGTTTGAATGTTTGAATCAAAATTCTTAATTTCTAAAAATCTATATTAAAAAAATTTGAAAGTTGAAATTTAGATGTTTCAAGAAAATTTTGAAATATCAAAAGTCGTAAAACTGTACTGAACTTTAGACTGTTAAATGAAAACGTTCTAAAAAAACGGCAGATTAAAAACTCAAAAGTTTAAAATACAAAACTTGTTCTTGAAAGATTGAATTTTGAATATTTATGATTAAAAATCTAAAACCTTAAAGTCTAAAACCTGTTTGGAAATTTGAAAATTTAGATTTTCGAAATTTAAAAGAAGAATTGAGGACCCCATTGGAAATAAGTTTTCGAGCTTTAATGGGTTATCCTGGTGAATTTTATTTCTTAAAATATTATTACTTTAATTATTTGTTGATAACATTTGGATTATCAATTTTCGTCTTTTATAAGATCATGTATAATTTTGTGGATTTGTTTTATGTATGATGACATGATACCAAATAAATACTACAACTACTATTAAATGTTGAATTTCAATTTACCAAGGCAGTTGAAGTTAATTTTTGAGATTTAGATATTTGAACCAATATATTAACATTCTAAAACTCAAAATCATTTTAGAAATTTGAATTGTTAAGTGTTATATGGACCTTAGGAGTCAGTAAATATACAGTTTGATCGAACTTATAATTCTATTGAAATCGCAACCTCTCTCTCTCTCTCTCTCTCTCCATGACACTCCACCATCCCGAGATATTTAATCGACTTGTATATTGTTTTAAATTGCAGTGATGAGTTGAAGGATAAATCGGATACACAAACATATATGTAAGACAATTTTGTTAACAATTTATGCAGACTTTATCATAGCTAACACATTTCCTTATCGACTCAGTTTTCATTTTCGTTTGAAATCCCAGAATCTGCATTGAAATTCAATGCTAAGTAAAACATTCTCAAACAAATGTAAACCAATTTAATACAATGTAACAATATTTTTAAGATTAAAAGAAAAGAAAAAAGGATATGATGAAATATCAACTTCTTCGGATTTTTGCTGCCCCAATAACTTTCATTGTCTGGTTCCGGTTTTATTGTCTCATGGATCCGCCTTTGGCAGGTCCATTCTAAAGTCATCTAAAAGTTAGAGCAACTTTGTTTAGGCTTTATTTGTGTAGAACAAAGCCAAGTCTTTACACGAGGTTGTCACCCCTGTAAACATTTGGACTCGTCCAATACCCGACTTTCTTTTATGTTGCGTCAAATGAAAACAATAGCACGTTAATGATGGGAGATTGAGAGGATGAGCCAGCCACGTTCCTCCAATATCAGGAGGGACACAGAAGAGGTACCATGTTCCTACAGCCCCCCCCCCTTACCCTTGTACAGGCTTGACATCAAACAGAAAGAAGAGGAGGAACCGAAGATTTGCGGGGGGAAGGTGGTAAGTCTGTGACAGCGATCAGCTGATTAAGATGGTATAATTATTGTTTTTTGTTAGTAATTTATTGATAAATTATAATACCATAAATTATTCATTGGTGCTAAGAATTAATATATTCTAATTGGTTCACTTAGTGAGTCCAGCCTCAAAATCTCAGAAATGCAGAAAGACAGGCCTCTGTATGGTCGTGTAGATAAAGTTATATAACTACCTTATATTTTTTTAAAAATAAATAAATAACATGTTACATGTAATTGCGAACACGCAACATTGTAGCAATACTGTGAATTTTAATTTGCGAACATACAACTTACAATGAATAAGCGTAGGCTATAATGTACTTGTTGATAGTAGATTATGGATAGTAACTATAAAGAGGTAATAGTTGCTAACCCTATAATTAAGTGGTATTGTTATCAACTAACGACTACAGTTGCGAAACATTGGTTGAGGTGTAATTATAATGTACATGTATAACGAAAAGCAGACGACATTACAATATCGCAGCTATCGCACATCCTCTCTGTATTATGGCAAACCAAATTTTATACTTTAAACTTACCAGTAAAGTAAATAAAGTTGAACCAAATAAAAACTGGAAGTGAACTGTAGAATGTAAACAAAAGGAAAGGAAGGGTAATCTCAGAATTCCAGTTACTAAATACAGAGAAGACGCGCAGGTGGAGCAAATATTGGTCATGTGACTACTTCGGCGGGGAAAGAAATGTTGGCGGATCAAAGAAAACAGTTGAACAAGTTTATACATTTATTATGGTAAAAACAATAACAATTACAATTAATTTATTTTTAATCTAATATGATTAAAACAATTACAAATTATAAATAATTTATTAAGTTGTAATAAACAGAATGTACATAAAAATAATTGTAAATCATAATATAGTAAATCAATAAAATATACGTTAGGAATTATTGTAAAACTTAGTTATAATAAAATTAAAATTTTTAATCAAATTGTGTAATGGACATAATGATTTGATTGGTAACCATTAGTTTGATTGATTTAATTTTAATTAAATTGATTTGATTATAGCATAAAGATAAATTATATTATTAGATTAAGTACATAATATAATTATTAATTTAACGAGCAAAGCACAGGCGCTTGACGTTTTTAACCTTTCTCTTTATAAATAAAAAAATTCCCTACTATATCAATAAACAAGGTCGGACACGTAGCCATCTTGGATTTTTTTCAGGTCAGCTACCTCACCTCAATTTTTAGTCTAATATATGTTTAAAATAAACAGATACAACCCTTTCCTTGGTGCACTTACCTTAACTATGCCTCCACTTTCGGGCAATCCAACTCAAACCACATTAAACCCTCTCTAATCTTTAAAATATCGCTTCATACTCAGTCTACTGCTACCGACTCGGTAAAAACTTAGAAAAGGGAAGCCGGAAGTTTATGTTACTATGTAAATGAGAATTCCCTCTACTTAAATTTGATTGAGTACTAAGGTATTTATCTACCAGTAAAACTGTTCAAGCTCCATTATTTTGTGTGTATTTTATTTTTCATGCTGTAGATTTACATGATTCAAACAGTTCGTTTTCTATTTCAAATATCACTGCAATTTTAATATTCATAACTCTTAAGATATCAACCAATCAGAAAAGGGCTTTCCCGGATTATGACGTTCTAACATAAACTTCCGGCCTCCCTTTTCTAAGTTTTTACCGAGTCGGTAGCAGTAGACTGAGTATGAAGCGATATTTTAAAGATTTGGGTTTAATGTGGTTTGAGCTGGATTGCCCGAAAGTGGAGGCATAGTTAAGGTAATTACTCCAAGGAAAGGGTTGTATCTGTTTATTTTAAACATATATTAGACTAAAAATCGAGGTGAGGTAGCTGACCTGAAAAAAATCCAAGATGGCTACGTGTCCGACCTTGTTTATTATTATAGTAGGGAATTTTTTTTATTTAGGAAAGAGAAAGGTTAAAAACGTCAAGCGCCTGTGGAGCAAAGTTATTAAATAGTTGTACATATTGATGAAATACATCATCAATAATTTGTACATTTATATAGATTATAGCTTATAGCTAATATACTATAACTACTTAATAAATTAGTGTTTGTTATGGTACACAGCTAGGAAATAATGGTACTCAAAGTACAATGTCTATTTTAGGTAGGTATGGTATAGAGTTACGATCTAATGTACAAAAAGTACAATGTCTATTTTAGGTAGGTATGGTACACAGTTAGGATATAATGGTACAAAAAGTACAATGTCATGTCAGGTAGGTATGGCACACAGTTAGGATATAATGATACAAAAAGTATAAAGACTATGTTTGGTAGGTTACACTGTTAGGATATGTTATAAAAATTATAAAGACTATGTTTAGTATGGTACACAGCTGGGATAATAATGGTACACAAAGTACAACGCCTATGTTTGGTAGTGAACACAATTAGGGTTAGGATATAATTGTACAAAAAGTACAATTTCTATTTTTAGTAGTGACCATTATTAACATATAATGGTATAAAAAGTATAATGACTATGTTTTGTAGACCTGTAGGTTATACAGTTAGGATATAATGGTATATGAAGTACAAAGATTATGTTTGGTAGGTATGGTATACAGTTGGGATATAATGGTACAAAAATACAATGTCTAAGTTAGGTAGGTATGGTACACAGTTAGAATATAATGGTACAAAAAGTACAAAGACTATGTTTGGTAATGTACATAGTTAGGATATAAAGTTATGAAAATTACAAAGACTATGTTTGGTATGGTACACAGTTATGATATAATGGTACACAAAGTACAATGTCTATGTTGGTAGTGTACACAGTTGGGATATAATGATACAACAGTTACAAAGAATGTTGTATAAACATCGTAATTCAAAAAATATCCTCCATGAAAAAGAATTTATACACTCTTTGAAATGTTATAATTTTCAAATCTCTGTACATTTTTTGTTAGCCAAGGTTATTGGTTGTGTATATGGGTTTGTAATAATGATACCATTGTGAATGATAGGATTATACGTAAATAGTACAAAGTTGTGCCAAAATGTCCGATCAAAGTTTTACATAGGAATATATAGGAAATCTATTAAAATCTTCTTCTCAAGAACCACTGGGCCAGGAATGATGAAACTCATGTGGAATCATCACCAGGTAGTGTAGATTCAAGTTTGTTCAAATCATGACCCCCG
>PRKT01000088.1:1245669-1260151 GCA_003671525.1 Saccostrea glomerata | reverse complement strand
AAACAACAAAGAAGACAATTTTAATATAATGACACATCATTTTTCCAGATATTCCCGTGATACCTCCCGAAGACAGTTTATCCACCTCGCGCTACCCCAGAGAAGCAATCACTCTCGAATGTCACCCCTCCTCTCATGATAGCGTGGAATGGTTCTTCCGGCCCGACAATCAGACTGCGCTTCATCCATTTCCTTTTGGCTGGTGTCAGAATAACTCCAAAGGCCCATCTTGTACACTGTATAATAAGAACACCTCTCTAAATATCGCAATGATCAACAAGGAGGCTAACGGAGAATTCCTATGTGTCGCCTCATGCAGTAAGACCGGAGGAAACACTTCAGCAACCATTATCCTTTATGTTGAAGGTACCTCTTGGCAATTTGCATTTTTTTTTACATGAAGAACATCAAACAGAAATATTCATGATTTATGCCATACTAGAGTCCATGCTATTTTGCATTCAATATTCTGATCATGAATCGGTGTATTTGTAGGCCTAAACATGAAAATCAGTAACAGTGATACATGTTACTGGATATTAGGTGTGTCAAGTAATTTGAAAAAATTATAGACAGGTATATATAGACCTATAATTATATAGGTTAAAGGTGATCAGTTTTCACAAGTGTAAAAATGGGAATAAAATTTTAAAAACATCTTTAAAGACACGTTGGACCCCACAACATCATATAGATATACAAATATTCCAAATTTGAGTCACCCGCCAAAATCATGGACACAGACATGCAGGTTGGTCCACTGAAATTAGTTACTGCTAACAACTTTTACATAATACACGTAAAGAGGAATAATTAAAAAAAGTTCTCTCTTCCGGAGTAGACAAACCAATTTTAGCCAAATTAATTTGATGCATTGCCATGTTTTGTGTACTTATATTCAATTTACTTAGTTGAATTAAAATGTAACTCGTGGGATGAAACTTTTCATAGAAATAAAGAGTGAACAAGCAAATTAAAAGAATTGTGGACCCCTACTTGCGGTGTCTCTGTGGGTGAAATATATATGGCCAAGGAGCCAGAAATCAGAGCATGCTGTGGAATATTTTGCCACAGGAAATGAACATGTCAAATATGAAAGCCCTATCTATTCTCACTCAGGATAAGGTCACAAAATAAAAAAAATCATAGTGTACATGTAATTAGAAAGGTCTTAGTCACAAGTGTCACAAGCAAGACACAGGTTTAATATGAAAGCCATATTATTTCTTCTCATTCAAAAGTCATGAGTATAGTTTAATTTTTTTTTAAAAAAGGTCAACCTTCGAATCCAAGGTCACGAGTTTAAAAATCAAACTGCATTTAGAAAGGTCTTGGATCAAAGAGTATCCAGCGCGTCCCCATCTTCGCTAGCCAAGGTTTTTCCGATCCGAAATCTACTCTACAACCCTTGGCAGATTTAGTCCTATCAAACGGGAACTTTGATTGCGCCGCCTATCGCCGTAATTGAGTTAAGTCCCTTGAATCTCTTTAATATTTGTCCAATGAAAATAGCTGTAACATACGTAGATCAATATGACGTTTGAACAATATGGCGAACTCTATGCAATTTGATGTGGAATATATCCAAACAACCTCATACAGCTGTGGGCAGTGGGCACACCTCAAAAGTGGTAGAAAATATCGTTCTTCGTGGATTTTTAGTCAAGAGTTTGGCACCACTTTCTACTTGTTGCCGTATCAATTATTATCAATGAGCCGTGACATTTGATTGGCTTAAATTGATGCACCTAAAATGCGGAACACGGACTTATGTGGTCCTCTCAATAATTCTTAAAAACATGTTTAGATTAAAAGAAAAAAATTCAAATTAATTAATCCCTTGTTTTCTTAAGCATAGATCACGTCCTAACTTTCATCCCTTGTAAATATTACAGTTATTTTGCATAAAACACGAACAGACTTTAATTCAGCCGAAATCGTCGATTAGTAAACGCCTTGCGTACGCTCGGACTTCGCAGCCAATCAAATTCGTTTGTGTGAGTTCTAAAATTTTTATCTAAATCTGCCAAGGGTTGTTGAGTAGATTTCGGATCGGAAACCCTTGGCTAGCGAAGATTGCGCGTCCCTTGTGTCAAAAATTGGGGATAAACTAGACAGTAATTCCATATAAATATTTCCATTTCATTGTGAATAAAATTGTAAAAGATTTTGAAAAATATTGGCTAATAGATTTAAATTATACGATGCCTTCCATGTCAATTTCAATAGTCCCCGCACTGTAGCAAGCACATTGGTAAAGAACGATGATTCTTGGTCTTTTGTATGTTTTAAAATAAATTCGCATGGAACCCTGGTATCGAAGGAATTCTGGGAATGTTGCACAGGAAAATATGCCTTACGATTTACGTATGTACAGTTTTCATTGCGAATTTCCTCTGTTTTTACACGTTAGTCTATTGAGCTCGCTGCGCTCCATATAAGTGCGTTCTTAGTACCGAATTTGATTTCTTTTAGAGAGAGAGAGAGAGAGAGAGAGAGAGTTCGAGAGAGTTCTATGGTATGGAAAATCATAATTGTTTTCTTTTCCTAAAGAAAAAAAATGCGATGCTTTTATCCATTTTTCGACCCCTATATCTACCGAGCTTTTTACAGAATGGATAGATTTAAAAAAAAGAAACAAACTGTGTTATTAAATATTCACTCCTCTATTATTTCCCATTTCGATTTTTTTTAACACTCAAGAGAACATATTTGGGAACAAGACAACCCGGTCTGTCAATTTATTTCTTTCGGAGATCTATTATAATAGTTTTGCAGCTAGGTGTTTTGACTCTTTACATACATTAACAAAAGGCAAACGGAGGGGTAGCATTATCGCAACATTTTGATCTAACAGTATACATGTATATTGCTATATCGAAATCCATATTTGAAATGTTCTCATTTTCAGATTGTTTCGCTGCTGTTCCTGAACCAAGACCCCCTCAGAATGTTAGTGTAAGCCTGAAGCAAACAGCAACCCTCGCGTGCAGGACTCACGTAGGAAAGTGTTACAATGAAGAGAGTTTTTACTTTTGGTTTATGGGTGGAAGAAGGTTGAAAGACACACAGAAATACAAAATAAATCAAAACTTGTAAGTTGTATGGAACTTCATGGTTGCTTAAAGGTCACTTTCATATTATATGAAGTGGTATAACCTTTATAAGAAATGATGATGTCATTATTACATAAACGTGCATTATATTCAGTGATGATTTTTTTTATATGCATTGGTTTTATCAAAAAATTCTCAATTCTATTTGTTTTCTTAAGGAATGAATTAAACAGCAACAAATGTAGCAGTTAACGCCTTACAAACCGCTTCGTGGTTTATAAAAAAAGTACACTCCTCCAACCCAGGTTATACTAATATATATTTCCATTTCTAATTTTTTTTTCCTGTGATAATTCTTTGAACGTTAGCGGAGTTGATATCTTGATAATTCTACCGGAATGTAAATTAGGCAGATCGATAGGTCAGGAGCAAAGGAGGCCTAATTTGCATGCAAATCTCGTGCGCATATGTCTCCGTGTCTGACACTAAGGAGGCCAAACATGGATGTAAATCTCGTGCGGCTGCCTTTATGTTTGACGTCAGTGGGCGAGGACTATTAAATTTTGTTCACAATAAAATTGAAATATAAGGAATCACTGTCTAGTAAGTATAGTATGCCAGAGACATCAACGATAGTGGGAAACATGCATGGGATAATTTATACAAAACGGACTTCGCCCGTTATGCAAATTATCCCATGTTTCCCACTATCGTTGATGCCCTGGCATATTATGCTAACTAGACAGTGATTCCTGAAAAAACATAAATTCCTATTTAATTTATTCCTTATTTTCAATCATAAAGTTTAGGAAACAAGACAATTTCTCCCTGAAAGGTACTTGGACACAGATTTGAAGTAAATATTTTCTGTATATTTCTGTATACTATCACGAATTATATATTTTAATAGCATTTCACACAAAAATTAATAAAAAATCTTATTTCATTTAAAAGTTATTAAAACTTTAAACTTTTTGGTGGGTTTGATTGACACATCCTTGCACTTTCACAAATCTTAACTTTATTCTTAATCCTTAGGGAAAGTGTAAATCCTAATGTGTATTAATGAGAAATATTTAAACTTAAACCAAGAAGAATAATTTTATTCAGAGTTGAAATGTAAGAAAGCAGAACTACTTCACAAGTATCGCCATTCCGTTGTGTACAGAGTTCACACTCATGTTATGTACACAGGTTTTTGTAAACATGTTATTGTTTGATGTTTACGATTCATCGGGTGCGTTAAATCGCCAAAGTCTGTTCACCACAACTGCATGGACTGACAATATATTGTGTGTTTGTTTTGCTTTAGAACATGTCTACTCTGAATTTTTTGGATTATAGTATAATATTTTTCATTAATACACATCAGGATTGCCACTTTTCCTAAGGATTAAGAATAAAGTTAAGATTTGTGAAAGTGCAAAAATGTGTCAATCAAACCCGCCAAAAAATTTAAAGATTTAATAACTTTTAAATGAAATAAGATTTTTGATTAATTTTTGCGTGAAATGCTATTAAAATATTTAAGTCGTAATATTATAGAGAAAAATATTAAGAACAAAGTACGGTATTGGCCAAAAAATGCCGGATGTCAGACCGGCTCCGTTCAAAACATTTTAAAAAGCTTAGAATTTTTAGAATCAAATGATATATAATTTAAATACCTGACTTAAATTTATGCATTGGAAAAATAACGCTGAATACAGTACCTTTTATAGCAGAACGTCGACATTTTACGAAGAATTTTGACGTGACGTCATACAATTAACGTCGTACAATAAGCGTAATCTGAAAATTTCAACTTATTCACTAAGACACAGTTTTCATTATATATTGAAGAAATTAAGTTGCTGATTCAATAATACTTTTCTCGTGGATATTTACTCTCATTTTATTGCAGGTATCAATAAAAATAGTATTAGCTATTTCTGTTAAATCAATTTTGAAAAATCTACTAATGAAAATTATGTACATGTACTGAGGGAAAAATTCGAGTGTCTTGGGCTGTCCTTATTGACAAAAAAGTTCAATTCTCAAAAATATGGTAGTTGAAAAAAAACTCGAATGGCAAGAAAGTTAATATTTACATCTATTAGAACAATAGTTTGGAAGACTATGATTATTTAATGTACGTATATACAGGAGAATTCCTCCTTCTAATTGTCAATTTTGCTAAAAAACAAAAAAATTTAAAGATATTAAAACATATTAAGAAGAATGCCAGAAATTTCTATCTTGATTTTAAAAAGAAATCAGCCTAGTAAACTTTTAATCATATTATGGGTACATGAAAACCTATTGTTTTCTGTGATATATTCATAAACCCTGCTTGGTGACAGAGGAACATTTGAAAATTGAATACCCCACCCCCACAACACACCCTGCCCACCCCCTTCCCTCCATTATGATCGAGTTGAATGATTTCATATAATTTATAAATGCCTTAAATATACTTTGGTTTTCATAGAACTGTAAAATTATATTTAAGACTGAAAAATGAATTTTTAGTAAATGTGAAATGTTGTTTGGAAGGGGGATTGGATGGGGGTAAGGGGGGTTTACAGAAAAATCCCAACAGACAAATAAAAAAACGTGTACGTCAAAATATATACAAGTATACGAACGCGTACAAGTTTAAGATCTCAAACTCTCTATTTATTCCAAATATATGTATTTACTACAGTGTTTGCATAGTTTATAAGGTTTAAAATGTTTAAGTTCCTGGTGACACTTTTTTGTTGTTTTTATTTTTCGCAAAAATTCCTTGCTTGGTAAAGAATGTAGCATTAAAAAAATAGATCATAGCTTCCTTGTGTCTTCATTTTTCTGACAATTGAACGTGTTATATGTATGATTCTCACAGTAAGCGAAAGAATCTGGAGGGCTAATGTACAATACAATACAATGTACAGACGAGTATTTCCTGTCTTTAAAGAATATACTAAACATGTTATATATGTATTGTTTAGTAGTCCCTATCCCCCAAATTTTCTTAATTTTAAGGCATTGATGTAATATATAGTGAGCAAAAAAAAAACAAAAAAAAAAACACCAACTATCTGCAATCCCCATTCCCGGGAAGCACAGGCCTTTCATAAATTGCATGGCCCATGACCCCCCCCCCCCCCCCCGCCCCCCCGCCATAAATAGGTATTTCCCTTTCTGAGAGTGTTAAATTTTTTTACTATTGAAAAAAAAATTGAGTTGCGAGCTTTATGTAATTCCTTTGTATGTCCAAATTCACACCATACCGTTTTCTCTCGTACAAAATGCATAATGTTATAGGAAGTGGTGGCATTTATATTACATAACAAGTTCATCTTTTAAAAAGATAGGTGAGCTAGCGCCGTAGCAATTTTTAAACACAGAAAGGAAGATCCTTGATCAACTGATTTATTTTGCTGAATTCTTTAATTTTATCGAGGCTGGAGAGTGATAAAGTTATTATTGTTTTGTAAAGCGTATCCATTTTATAGACACATAGGTAAAGAAACAAGGGGAGGGGGTGATCTATTGGAGTTTTGGCGCAACGGAACATATATGAACTTTACTGTCTGGGAAGGGGGGCTCTATATAATATGAAGAAGATGCCGATTGAGACGTTGCATGTATGGGCTGATTTAAAGAAGAGAATTTCTTGGCAATTTAGCAAAGAAAATACATCGGAGTTGAAAGCAATATAGAAAATAACTCCAAGTGTATGTTGTATAAAGAGTCCAGAGAGTTTGGAACGCATGTGAAGTAGCTTAATTGGTCCTTTGGGTCATCTTTTTCAAGATATGTTAGGTTAAAAGCCAAACACATCAGAATTTTTAAAACACAAATAGTGGCTTTATTCGTTATTTTTAGTGAAAATTCTTGTTTCTGTTTCTGGAATATTTGTAAGATTGGCTGATTTGACCAATCAGAAATTAGAATCTATCTTTGGTTGTACTTAGATGTAAAAAAAAAATCCCTTGTCGTTGTTTAGAACAATCAGATAATGACTCGGGCTTTTCCGTCAGCAATTTAAAAAATATTATAAATATGAAGTTATCTTTAAAGCGTAAGCTACACAATAAATAAACACTACAGTTATTTCATACTACAACATGATACAACGAAATTGTTATCGTACGGTCTATCTGTAGTAGTTTTCACAGTTTTCCCAGAATGCACGGCCATGGCGGCCGAGCATGCGTATTCAAGGAATTTGGACTAACGTAGTTGCTAGCGCTCGAGAGCGCTAGCAAAAACATGTAACAAGTAAACATTGATGTAACCATCAATTGTCGCCCGGGAAATATATAAAGTCAACAATCATGAAAATGAGTCTTGATCAGCAAACCGCTTTGATATGTGTGAAAAGGCATGCGTCTAATTGATGGCGACGATAGTCGCGAATATTTTGAAAACTTCTAGTCGGATAAAAATCAAACAAAAACGATGCCATTTTAAACTTGATCAATTCCTCATGTAAATTTGGTTGCATAAAATAATATGTTTTACGGTGTGACCGTTGGGGCGAGCGCAGTTATACGTACTATCATAAACCTACACATGTACTGCCTATCATTCAAGAAAAAGAAAGAAAAAGAAGAAAACAAAACAATAAAAAGAAATAACTTATAAGAAATATCGGGATCGAGATTCCGAACTTTTCGGAAGTTTCCGACAAAATCGGAAATACCCGAGCCGTTTAAGTGACGAAAGTATGACGTCAAATAAAAAGTCTTGTAGACTTAAAACGCAAACGATGGTTTTGTGGCAAGGATATTGCATAAAAACGTTGTTTGTAATTTTTTTTCAAGTAAGTTGTTGCTATGTTCTAGCCTTCAGGTTGCTATGCACCGCAAAGGATTACTGGGATATTAGAATTTTTTCACGCGGTCAGATAAAAATTTCTTGGAACAATGTGCGGATTTCAACCCGAATTTCCTCCGTTCGTACACGTTAGTCTATTGAGCTCGCTACGCGAGCGGCGCTTCGCGCCGCCTCGCTGCGCTCGCTATTAATTGAAGTTAGACACATGCATCACCTATATTTAAAAAAATATATATACAGATTCAATTTATGGAAGTAAATATATTATGTATCTCGTAATTTAGGAAGGGAAAGAGCATTCTGATTAACAATATTTTCAATGTTTAGAAAACCTTTAAATCGGAATAACTTCTCCCACCCCAATCACCATACACCAACTTTTAAACTTATATGTATAGAGCAGCCCGGTCCTCCGGGCTGCAATAATATTTTGTAAAGATAGTGGAATTATAAAAAGTAGATACGACTTTTTCTACGTACATGTACATGAACTTCGTGATGACAAATTAAGGAATGTGATTCTGTATGCTATTGAACATTACGGATATACCTGGATTTAGGTTTTGAAATACCCACATCTGTGTACATCAATTCAAAACACTTATTTTATTGCTGACGATTTGCAAAGAGGATCTGCTTTCCTTCGTAACAAAGATTCGGGAGGGTTTTGTAAAACTTGTTTTGTTTCATCTGTATGACTCTCTACTAATCCGATAAATAAAGGGAGGGGGGCCTTTAGCTTGATCAGATAAGTCAAAAGCTGCTAGATGTCGCTGACCATTGTAAATTTTCAGAATTCCGCTAGCATGGGTACAAGTCCTTCTTTCTTTTTTTTCTACCAAATTAGCACACAAACACCCCCCCCCCCCCTTTGCGGGTGTTGCTAAAACGCGGATCGAAACTGAAAATAGGATTTCAACAAGATTAAATCCCTTAAATTACATATTTTATCATAAACGGTATATCTTATGCATATTTAATCCCTCATTATTAAATACAAGTTGATTTAGTTATGTCCTGTCTCTTATTCACGAAAATCTCCGACATAGCAGTGACGTACGGCAAGTATTTTGCTTTTGAGAGGGGCAGGGGTAGAATATAATAAACTTACCCTGAAAGATCCAAGCGGTTTGATTTGGAAGGGGGATTAATCAAGTTCAAACTTATCTTCTCTCAGTAAGTTTTTTTATTACATAACTTACAACTTTAGGCTGCCCGAAGGTCGTATACCGTGCACGGAGGTCTCGGAGAAATTGGCACTCGGAAAAGTCAACATATTTTATAGTGTTCGTTTACTTTTAGCAAAACTATACATTACATATATAGAAATAGACAACATGTGAACCTCTGAGAATATGTAAAGTGACAAGTTTACTTTAACCTATTGTGGAACAATAAGCCTACATGATTACAAATATTGACCGTATTTTAATGAGTAAATACTCATTTCTTCGAAGATTTCGTTTGTGTAATTTTTCCCTTCCTCCCTTGTAGGTTTGGAAGTTTATAGGTAACATCAAACGTACAATTACTTCCAGTCAGCCTTAATCACATTAACAAAAAGAATGTGTAGGGCAGGGAGGGGGGTCAATAACAATTATTGAGTTAAAAGCGTATACAGTGTCTGAAAAAAGTGATGGCAAAATTTTGATATCTAGATGATCCATGGTGAGGAAACTGAAATCTAAAAATAATTTTGAAGATTATGATTAGAGGCAACCATAACAGGATAACTTTGGTACACACCTGGAATGAGCAATGATGTAAAAATTTTATACTAAGATCGCTTCAATTAAATAAAAAAATTATATGTTTTGAATTAATTTGCAAAATTTTTCTTTAATGTTTCAGCTATTTATATTTGAATCTCTTGATATGCATATCATGCCACTGCAAAGCTCGCGGATTTAAGGGGGGGGGGCTTTTGTGTCCAACATATACATTAGATTTAATAAATCGATTTTTGGTGTGGTTGTGGGCCCCTGCCCCGATCCAAAACTGCCCTCCTTTCTTCAAGATTCCTGGATTCTTCACTACATACATGTACATGTCTGCATCAGCTGAATGTCAAACATGCCCGGGGTAGGTCTTTAAAGATACATGTACATGTATACACACACCAATAGCCTTTTCCTTCCGCTTTTTTCAAAACCATATTACTTTTGATAAACGCGCTTTAAAAAATAGACGAATTTTCATTATATATTACTTTTATATCAAGAAAATTGCTTTTTTGTGATTTATTCAGAATGTAGTATATTTGCTTGACACTAATTTTCCATTCCGTTTTCCATTCCACGTTTTAGCAAGATCCACCCACCCCCCTTCCCGATCTACCACTAGCTTCAAAATATAAATTTGTGTAAACATGTAATCTATAACTTTGGGTAATGCTGCATGAAATATTTGCCCCCAAAAATTACACGTGATTAAATAAACATTTGTATTTGTATGTGCTATTTCGGACTAATAATGTGCATACTACATGTACATGTATCTATAGAGTATTCGGCAACTTTTTTACGTGTATTGTTTTGTTGAACTCCTATCAACTATACTGCAGATTTATTATTATAATGAATATCATAATATTTATTTTTCACAATAAAAGGCTTTAAAACATATTTAATGTTGGACCATGCTTTTAATGTTACAGATTAAAAGGTTATCGTATTCGATGCAAATACATTTCATTGTATTTTTTATGGTTGTCATATTATTGTTCGGAGGTCACACCATGACTTTAGTAAGACTATACACATGTACATTGATAAAGACTAGTAAAAAATATAAATATATGAGGTATTTCCGATTTTTTTTTAATTAATATTTTAATAAATTAAAAAAAATATTGTCTATTTCTGAGGTTTAGGATATTTTAATAACATTGTTAATGTTCAATACTACATGTACAACCAACGGACACTATAGTCTATACACTTGTGCAGATGATGTACAAACAGCATAAGTACAAGCGGCATCTTTAGGTACCATTTATTCTTTGTTTTCAAAATATTGCATTCATATTCATAGATATTAATAGTGTACAATATCCAGTGATGGCACTTAAAATAAGAAAATCTCATTCTGTATCAATTATGCGTCATTAATATCGATATCAGGAAAATTGTGTCGGTAAAATATCTTTTTTCCGAATGTTAACTTTTGCAAAATTCATATTGATCACAGGTGACAACCAACACTATTTTAATAGTGTAACTGCGATATGTAATGATGAACTTATATGCGGAGTATAAAAGTGGTTGTTGCATGTGAAAGGGTCTAATTTCAGCAAAGATTACTCAGTTTTCAATATAATTTAACGATTTTACACGACCATTCCATGTTTAGCGCGCATTAGTGACGTCATAGTTAAAAATTACGTCATGTTTGTGCCTGTAGAATTTAGTTCGCATCTTCCTTACTTCAAAGCATAACATCAAAAAATTGTACAAAGAAGATTAAAATATCGTATTTTTGGCGGCGAATTACTGCTAATACCGTACTTTGTTCTTTCAAATCTGTGTCCAAGTACCTTAAAAAGCGCATTCACATTGTACATATTTAAACGTAACAAAGCGGATTGATACGTTTTTGACGTAAGTCCTTGTGACGTAGGCAAATCAGGTTATACAATATAGATTAATTTTCCATCCAATCAGATAACGCGTTACAACCAAAATAAAATTATTTTCTGATTACTCTTTTAAAGGTAGATGAGTTGATTTCTTAATAATTCAAACAGAATGTGTATTTCGACAAGCGAAAGGCCAGAAGCTAAGGAGGCCTTATATGCATGTAAATTTCGTGCGTCTATTTTTCTGTTCGACGTCAGTGGGTGGGGACAAATGAAATTGACACCGGAAGTGTCGTTGTATTTTTAAACCAACAAAACAACATTTTAAAAATCTAATTTTACAAATTTATTTCACATTTTTAAAATTATAATATAAGGAAGTACTCTAGTTTGTCGGGTATGCCAAGAACATAACGAAAGTTGGAAACGTACTTTGGATAATTTATACATTCGGGGCTTTGCCTTTTATGCAAATTATCCCATATTTCCAACATTCTTTATTCCCAGGCATACCGAAGAAACAAGACAGTGATTTCTTAAATATACAGTGGTGGTGTAATGAGTTCTTTAAAATTTTGTACGGCTGAGATAAAAGAACAAATTGTAAACTTAACGAAAAAAATTGTTTATGGAAATAAACAAAAAATTAATAATAATGTTCTCTCCATCTCCCTCTTTTCTCATCACACCCAAACTAGAAATAATATGAGACAGAAATAAATTATACAAACATCTGATACAATGTACTTAAATTACTTAAAATCAACAGTCTTTTTGCTCAAATCGCGTATCAGATACAAAGATTTACAAATAGCTGTTCTTGTGTAGAAATTTGAAAAAGTTCACTTTAATAAATAATCTGTATAATAGTTTTTGGAATTACCTTTCTCAAATTTTATTTACATACAGAAGTTAATTACTAATTCACAAGTCACTAGTCACGCTGCAGGACTCCCTCCACCACGTGCTAATCTGCCCCAATAACCACATCTGCAGACAAACGACTACTACAAGGAATTTACAACCGTATTTGGAGACTCGCTGGTCTCACCCTCCGTCTTGGAAATGAACGTATTAGGCTCTTAAAAACAATCTGCATGACCATCCATACCGTAGTTTTCTCACCAATTGGTCTCCGTCGAGAAAATGCATCAAACACTCCTTACGTCCAACTACGCACTGAAAATAACTTACGTATCACTAACCGTAAAATAAATTTACACACAGAAAAACCCCCATCAAATGAACATACTTACAATATCGAAAACTGACCAACAAAAACAAAACGCTTACCGGCTAGTGAGATGGGGAAAACAGAAACATATGCCAGTTTAATCAAGCCTTCCTTATTCCAATGGCTAAAAGTTTAACAGCCCTTATAACTGTAATATTCGCTACACCCCAAGGAGACAAGTACAAACGTGGCATCCGGCTGATGTTGTTACCGCTTCCTTATCTGTCCACTCTGGCCTAACCGGTCACTTTTACACTCACGCTAAAAATAACTTACATACTACACCCGTCTATGGTAACCCACTAATAATAAACCGAAACTAAACATCCACACATACGCAAAAACAAAACAATTGAATCAACTTTTTCACATGTGGCAACCTCATTAGTGGATAAACTAGGTACTGTGAGCAATGAGCTCACTACTTAATACCCCCCGCCTCCTATATGAATTTAATGGCAGTATCCATGTTTTGCTCTGGAAAATCCAAAATATATGTCAGATCAAAAAGTAAAACAGGAGGTGTACAATTGCATTTATGTAATAAAGATTTCGTGAAGTTTCATTAAATTTCCTTCAGTGGTGTGAGAGGAGTTGCGGATAAGAGATGGATACCCCAAAGCGTACATGTAACAGACGGACGGACATACTGATCACTATATACCCTCCTGCTTTTCAAGCGGAGGATTTAATAATATGCTATCAGTATGAATAGAATTAATCATTCCTTTATTTTCAGAGACGGAGACGATTTGGTGACAACACTCAAAATCAATAATGTCACGAAAGAGGATATGACGTCATATAAATGCCTGCTGGTTGACGATCATTTTGTAGGTGGCAACTGGAATACGACTGTATTTCTCACGAAGAGAGGTGGGTGACACTTTTATTGGACTTTAAAAATTATTTGATTGTACATGGATCAGTTTAAAATTCTGATTTTTTTTTATTAAATAAAAAAGTGCATGAATTACCTTTAGTTAATCCTCATTCAGTTGTATAATAATAGTGGAGTTTGGAAAGGGGAGGTTAATGTCTTTTAGACATTAATTGCTGTTAGAATACTTTATTTTACACATGTACATATACCATGGCTTCGTACACTGAAACAAATGACACCTTGGCATCATGCAACAACTTTCCAACAATTGAATTTAGTTCATGTTTTAAACCAGACGCCATGACCTATTGCAGAATTTTGCAATTTTGAAAGAGGACCCATTGCTCATCATAACTACACACTAGAGCCCCCCCCCCCTCCTCCGGTCCTCTATGATACCTTTTATCCAGGGGCCTTGAAATTCTTAATTCTGGAAGATTGATCCATGTCCAGCATACTAGTAACTGTGTAAACTTATAGTTAGGCCTAGTTTGTTTAATACCCAAGAACAGAGAAGATTTTCAAAAAATTGATGCATGTTCATTATATAATCAATACTACCTCCCCCTTACACCAGAATTCCTTACCCTGGGGCCACGAAATTCACAATTTTCAAAGGGGCACTCTTCTTAATCATAACTATTTGTGTATTTAGTCTATTTTAATACCCAGGGGCAGAGAAGATTTTCAATGGATTAATACATTTTCACTATATAATCAAATGGTCCCATACAAACACAAAAACCTCTGAACCTGGGACCATGAAATTCACAAGTTTACACAGGCACCTTTCCTCATCATGACTAAGTCTGTAGTCAGTTTGTTTAATATCAAGGAGCAGAGAAGATTATTTAAGAATTTAAAATACATGTTCACAGTATAATCATTTATCAATACCCCCCCCCCCTCCGTTTTTTATCATTATT
>PRKT01000088.1:1227387-1234595 GCA_003671525.1 Saccostrea glomerata | reverse complement strand
TTAACCCCCCCCCCCCTCTAAAAAATTTTTTGTAAGTTTCAAGTTTTCCGAATATGAAAATTATAATTTCCGACCTTTGAATTTTGTTTTTATTAATCCGTGACATATTATAAGTGGAGCTTATTTATATATAGTTTACCCTTTAAAAATCTGATTTGTTCTCCAACAAAACCAAAAAAAAACTAAAAAATGAGATATCTACATCCTACCCTCTCTTTAAATTTTAGGTCGGCAACTACTAAACAACGGATTTTTTTAACTTTGGCCTTACATTCATAAAAAATAAAATTCATGTAGCAGGTAAACAGAAATGCAAAATAATAGTGAATTTTCCGTTTTTAATCAAAATTGTAAAATCCATTTTCCCCACGTCCACAGTTAAGGCTCTAGGGATTGACAAAGTTTACAAGTCATATACCAAACATATAAGAAGTATATGTTTAAAATCTCGACTCATTTCAGGCAAATTTTTTTTAATGATTGTATTAACACTTAGTACTTAGTCTAACTGTTGAATGCATGATCCCCCTGTTTCAGGTCCCAGGGAGGGGCTAAGTTAGTCAAACATTTAAAACATAGAAAATCATTGCACTATACCAAGCATGTCGGAAACTGTATGGTCAGTAACATTGAAGTAACTAAACCCTTGTTCAATAATCGTGCATTCAACGTGCCCTGGGTATATACGTACATGTATATTTAAGTATGAGGATCTAGGGTCGGACTATGTTACTCATACAAATGTATACAAATATTAATTGAAATACAACTTTTTTTTTTTTAAAGATTCGGAGAAACAAATTTTCTTTTCTCCTACACAGAAGAGTTACACTGGTATTTTTTTGAACATTTCTTTCAATAAAAGTGTAATATAGAAATTTTAATAGTGTAAAATGTCCCCACAGAATTTGCAGTAAAATGCTTCACAAATTTCTAAAGAAAATTCTTAAAATATGTATTGAGCTGTAAGGTTGCACTTTGGGTTAAAGTGTTTGGACACAGATTCATCCTTGCACTTTCACAGAAGTATGGGAAACGTAAACTGTTTTTGTAAACAGGGCACGAGCTCTGTAAGTTTTAATGTTAAACTCTGCACACATCACTGAGCACGAAGTAGCGTAACTGGTGAGTTGGTTTGGCTTTCTCACATCTCTGCTCTGAATTTCCTGAATTATAGTTTTAATTTTTTTCAATAATATTTATACACAACAAAATGCTCCTTTTCTAACGTTAAGGAAAAGGAAAAATATTGCAGAGGATATAAATCCAACTCAAAGAGCCACCCCCCCCCCTCCCCCCTTCGAAAACATAGATCTATGTTCAGTTGGTATAAAGAGTCATTTAATATAGATATGAAGCTTTACGATTAACAAACTAAAATTCAATAACATTTTTCGGCTTTTAAACGTTTTAGATTTTTAGAAAATTAGAATTTTGATTCAAACACTCAACTTTTAAATAACCAAAACACTTTTTACATTTTGAGTTTTTAGAAGTTTACTTCAAATATCCAAAATATCAAATCACAAACCCGGTTTAAATTAATTTTGAAACTACATGTATGCCAAAAACGCTTTGGTCAAGCAAAAGAGCTTTTAGATATTCAGAGTATTGAATTGATACAGACTTAGTTTTAAATTCAGATCGCGATTGGAAATTTTATATTTTGGATATTTAAAGTGAAAATCTAAAACTCAAAGTGTTTTGGGTATTTGAAATTTGAATGTTTGAATCAAAATACCAAATTTTTTTTGGAAATTTTAATTTTGAATTTTTAAGGTAAAAATCTATAAACTTAAAATTCTAAAACCTGTTTGGAAATTTGAAAATTTTGATTTTTGAACTAAGATTTTAAATTTAAATATGCCAAATCAGTTTGCGTTTTTGAAAGCTAGAAATTTAAACTTATATATTAACATTCTAAAACTCAAAATCATTTTAGAAATATGAATTGTTAAGTGTTACACGGACCTAAAAACTCTAAAGGTTTTGATTATTTGAAGTTTGAATTTTTTAATCAAAATTCTTAATTTCAAAAAAATCTATTTAAAAAATTGAAAGTTGAAATTTTGATGTTTGAAGTAATTTTTGAAATATCAAAATTCGTAAAACTGTACTGAACTTAAGTCTGTTAAACGTAAACGTTCTAAAAAAAACGGTATAGTTTAAAAACTCAAAAGTTTTAAATACAAAACTTGTTCTTTAAAGTTTGAATTTTGATTATTTTATGGTTAAAAATCTAAATTCCTAAATCTAAAATCTGTTTGGAAATTTGAAATTTAGATTTTTGAAGTTAATGTTAAATTTCAATTTACCAAATCAGTTGAAGTTATTTTTTTAGATTTAGATATATGAACTAATATATTAACATTCTAAAGCTCAAAATAATCTTAGAAATTTGAATTGTTAAGTGTTGCATGGACCTTATACAGTTTGATCGACCTTATAATTCTATTGAAATCGCAACCTTTCTCTCTCTTTCTCTCCCTCCCTCTCTCTCTCTCTCTCTATGGCACTCCACCATACAGAGATATATAAATCGACTTGTATATTGTTTTTAATTGCAGTGATGAGAATTGAAGGATAAATCGGATACACAAACATATATGTTAGACAATTTTGTAAACAATTTATGTAGACTTTATCATAGCTAACACATTTCCTTATCGACTCAGCTTTAATTCTCATTTGAAATCCCAGAATCTGCATTGAAATTTAATGCTTAGTTTAGCATTCTTTAAAAATCTATATACACTGTAACAAAATTTTTAAATAAAAGAAAAGAAAAAGGATATGATGAAATATCATCTTCTTTGGATTTTTGCTGCCCCGATGACTTTCATTGTCTGGTTTCATAAAACGGTTTTATTTTCTCATGTATCCGCCTATGACAGGTCCATTCTAAAGTCATCTAAAAGTTAGAGCAACTTAGAACAAAACCGAGTCTTCACACGAGGTTGTCACCCCTGTAAACATTTGGACTCGTCCAATACCCGACTTTCTTTTACGTTGCGTCAAATGAAAACAAGAGCACGTTTATGATAATGCTGAGAGATTGAGGGGATGAGCCAACCACGTTCCCCCGATATCGGGAGGGACACAGAAGAGCTACCATGTTCCTACAGCCCCCCTTTACCCTTGGACTGGCTGGACATCAAACAGGAAGAAGATGAACCGAAGATGTGCGGGAGGGAGGTGGTAAGTCTGTAACAGCGATCAGCTGATCAAGGTGGTATAATTAATGTAGCATTATACAGTATATTATTGAATGAGCTATCTTCTCACAAATGTTGTCAGTACAGAGCTGAGTTCAAAGTTTGTTGCATTTAATTTATTATTTTATGCAATTGCTGCAGGTGCTTGACTTTTTTTGATTTTGCGCAGCGGAGTTTGTCAAGTATACTTTCAGAAATTACAAATGAGCATACAGTGGTAAAACATAGTAAAACAGTTTTGGTTTACAAAAGAGCATTTGATGACAGGATTAAGCAGTTTTGAAATGTAATCACGAGCTTCACTTCACTTAGTTTTGACCAAGAGCGGCCTTGATATTTTTTTTCAAACTGTGTTCATCAGTGAATCCTTTGAGACAAAAATAGACTACACGTCGCATTGCTGACAAAAGCCCTGTGTAAAGACTGGAACATGCTGGTCTCAATGTTTTTACAAAAAGCCCGTAGTCACTGAATGAAATACCGGACGCTAACCTTGCAGTCTTTAGGAAAGAGTGGTTTCTTCTATCTTTTCAGTTCTAATTTACCTGAAAATGATGGTTTTTAAGTACTAAATATTTATTTTGAAATTATCTTATCCTCTTCAAAATATCTAGCTTACCCTCAGTGTTAATTAATTTTTGTATAAATATTTCAGTTCACATGTATTTGTAGGTGTCGCGCTACGTGCTATAAGGGTTTTTGGACTGATTTACAAGTAGGCCCTAGTACAAGTAAAAATTCCAAAAATGTTACTCTATTATCTTAAAAACAAGAATCCATGAATTAGTTTGATATTTGTCAGTCAAAAAGAAAAAAAAACGACCAAAAGAAAAGTTGTAATTGCATTCAAAGTCATTTTATTGATCATTGAATATTTTAAATGTTAAGCTTAAACAAGACTGTTGAAATCTCTATGATAAATCCCTATGATATAAACTTAACCGTCAACAGGCTTTCATATTATTAAAATATAATAAATGACACAGCTCTATATAGTTTATAGCTATCAGATTCTTCAGTTCCTCTTAGAAAAGAAGAACATTTGATCGTGACTTATTAAGCCCGACTTGAACCCAAACTTGTACTGGCGAAACTAGTCAATTTTATTTTTATTAAGGCCTATTCTTGCCAAAAATAACGATCATGTCTATTTCTTAAATGACTGTGCTTACGGCTCTAACCACTGTATTAGCATGCAACTCTCATTGGCGTCGGAAGCAAAATGAAAAGGGGGGTTGCTAAGTGAAAGAGATTTTTTCATGTCAATTTAAAAAAAAAAATTGACAAGCACATTAGATAAAAATCATTTTTTAAGTGAAATTTGCTCATTGTCAAAACCACGAAAATTCTATTTCGTGGGGGGTGGGGTAAGGCCGAACATTTTTCAGTACCAAATTTTTTTTCCAAACCACTACCACTTACCCTTTGTTGAGCTAAACTTCAGCTTGCCTCTTGAAAGTGGGGGAGGGGGCTAAACCTACGCCCCAATATTGAATGCCTATAGTATGCCTATATTTGCAAAAAGGGGGCTTAGCCCCCTTTCTTCTTCCGGTTCCGACGCCTATGCCTCTGTGTCGGTTATGTGATCAACTCTGTTGTGCTACTGGTATGTACAAATAAGCATGTGCTGTCTGGATAAATGACCAATCTGAAGATTTTGAAAGTACAGAAAGGTCCGGTTTCAGTTAAAAGGATGAAAAATCAAAGGTTGCATGATGAGTGAAGATCATGCTGCAGATGATCGACTTGGCAAACATTTTTTGTGCGGATTGGAAAGTTGTAACGGTTTTCAGACACGGCAGGTCAATTCTAAAGTAAATTTTGAGCCTTTCTTTGCCCAATTTAATTAAAAATAATAAAAATTAGATGTTAGATCCGCTCGCATACTCTCTACACTAACATGTTAGTTAACTATGCTATCTATTTATCAACATCCAGCTACAGAAATGTATAGTTATGCAAAGAATCTTAATAATTAAGTTGAGACAAATGCCTTACTTAAACCACCTTTACATGACAATGTTTGAGGGTAAGCTATGAAAATCTGTATAGAGGACGGTAAGAAATTCATCTTTGTAGCGTATGTCTTTTCCTAACCAATGTTGTGGATAGTGATTCACATTTCTAGGTATTTTCTTACTTCAAATTCATTTTATTTTATACTCATAATGTAGAGGGGAATTGTCCGTACATGTACTATTTTCAGTCCTTTGTATTTTAGATGATAAATGGTCCGTGTACCCCGTCAGACACGGATACCCTGGATCCTTCCTTAGTGGACTCCGGATACAACGAGGGACTTCATCTCCAATGTCTGGAAAGCGTGCTAGACTGGAGGATGGACAAAGTCTATCTGACCCCTGATGACCTTGAGAGTTTCCAGTTTCGACCCTGTACTATTCAGACTGCAGATCACTCTGGATTTGAGGAACATCTGGACGAAATCTATCAACACCGCCTAAGTATAGAATACAAGTATCAAGTGACGTCATGTCTGGATAACCAACCAGAGGTAAGATGTCTTGGGAAACTAGCCAATGATAAAAACACATTATGTACTTAATTTAGATCTAAAATTTCGATCTGCATCTAGAAATCATAAATAAAATATTACTTGTAAATTCATTTTTGTTGTATTTCAGTTAAATTCCCTCCAATCTAGCAAATTTTTTAACTTATCTATATTTTTTTTGCACGATAGGTAACTCCAGGAATGCGCGGACTCCTGATCAGCTGGTTGACGGGGATTCATCACCAATTAAACCTTTGTCAGGACACTCTCTTTGTGGCGGTCAATATCATTGATCGAGTTCTAGATCTCATGCAAGCCTCGCGAGACTATCTTCAGCTTCTCGGAATAACCTCGTTGTTGATAGCATGTAAATCTGTAAGTAAATTGCCCAAAACAAGGATTTATGTGTATTATGTCATTAAAAAGGCCTGTGATATGACTATATTTTAATTAAAGGCTAAGATGTTTCCCATATATTAATATTCAACAGGAAGAAATACATCCTCCTGAAATTAAGGATCTCTTGAGTGGATGTGATGACGTATACTCACGTGACCAGGTAAAGCAGCTGGAACGGGTCATTCTGAATGCGCTCCGATTTGATTTGCTGGTTCCCACCTCTCAATACTTCCTGGAATACTTCTCATCTTGTGTCATCAGCAACTTCACTGGTTTCCAAGGGGATCGTCTGAGGTATGTACCAATAAATAATATTATATAAATATTGCATGTAAGGTGTATCATTGATTTTTTTTATTCCAAGAAAACCATTGTCAAACAAGGCGCAGCCGGGGTCCCCAATGGTTTTCAAGGGGTTAAATTTTCAATGTTACACTCAAGTACATACAATATTGTTTTATACAAATTACAGTGAACCATAATTAAGCTTGCGCATATATATTCTGCACAGACAACATTTTTGGAATATCACCCGTCGTCAAGCAATGTAAGGGCTTCATCATTCAGCGGGTAATAGTGTTTTTAACAACTGTTTCTCGACGAATCAGATTTAATCAATCTATACGAAAGTATAATATATTTATTTTCTACACTGGATTAGTGGCCATTATTAAAGCCAACAACCAAAGTTTGGACAAGGTCAAGGTCACTTGGTTTGAAGCTAAATCTTTGTGTTTCGTATAATCGTCTTATAAACAACTCTAGATTATCCTACTCTGTCAGATTTGATCATGACAATTGGAAATTTCATAATAATAAACAAAGGTCATTTTGAAAATTTCAAGGTGACAGTATTCAGTAATCTTAATTGAAAAAAGTGTACGTATCATTTTAATAGATTTGAATGAAATGATATATATATATAGACGAAGTCAAATGAACCCAAATATTGTTTGTGGCCAATACATGTAGTTTTGTCAAGATTCTTGGTCATGGTTGCTTTGACAATTCTTTTATTAGTTATTACATACCAGTGGTACACTTAAAAGTGAGTTAGCGCTGTGTTTAAATCTGCAAAAAAG
>PRKT01000088.1:1207387-1222387 GCA_003671525.1 Saccostrea glomerata | reverse complement strand
CCTGTAGAACATAACCTACTTATTCAGCCAATCAAATGCTTCCATTTCTCGCGAAGAATTGATTCTTCATGGTGAAGAATTCTATTTCTGAAAAATTCAACGGTGTCTGATTGGTTCACTTGACAGTTACAATGAAGCGCATTGAAGTGGTAAAATTTTCCGTTTGGATGAAACGTTCTGAGTCATGTTTTGAACTTCAATTATTACAGAATGACACGCCCATTTCTTTAGAAACGTACAAAAAATATTCGTCGTAAAGTTTTAGGACACCCCATTCTTTGCGAAAAGCAATATGAGTTTCATTGAAATGGAGATTTTAAAGTTATAAGAGAGATTTAGAGATTTCCATCTTCTATAAAACACGTAGTGCAACGAATTTGTACATAATTATGAATTTACCATGTTTATTGAAGTTTCTATAATACATGTATTGGTCGAATACGTGCGTACTCTGTGTTTATGTAGACCGTCAATTTGATTGGATTTTATATTTTTAGAGTACCTGTTCTACAGGTATTCCAATGAATCATTCGACCAATTTTTACTTTCTAAAGAAATGGGCGTGTCATTGTGTGACAATCAACGTTCTAAAGATAGCTTAAAACGTTCCATTCAAACCGGAAATTTTACCACTTCAATGCGCTTCATTGTATATGGGTGCGTCTTCAATGGTCTTTGTTCAGCACACAAAAAGAAATTATTCAAAAAACCACGTGCTGTTTACAAGATATTTAAACTTTCAAGGCCTTGCTACACTTTTTTTTCCCACTGTATTTTTTTGTCGCCTTTTTTATTTTTTTTTCACATTTCGGTACATACAGAAAATACAACCATCGTCATGTATAGAGACGAACCTTGTCGTTGAAGACAAATTTAATCACAATTTTCATCAAATTTTTATTTGATATTGGACAGCGATACCCATTCCTGATGACTAGGGCCTTGTCATCTTAACACAATTATTTTTCAAAAATAAAGATATTTCGATTCTTGTTACATGGGCATTCATTAGTTCAGTAACTTTAATATCTTCACCATACTACATATCTACACCATTTCCCCAGTAAATCAAGCTATTTCATATAACCCCGTGCTAACCTGAATGAGTTTCCATTCTGAAACCGCGTGTGTTCGATATTGATTGCGTGCTCGATATGTACAACGAGCGGTCAAGCTGAGCCTTATATATAGCACAGCCGTGGGAGGAGTTATTTTTTAATCCATTCATTTGATTGGCTGAGTTTCTGTTCTAAGTCAGTAAGATCATATGAAGAGAAATCTTCGTCACGAAGAATGGGCTCCGCTTCGCTCCGCCCATTCTTCATGACGAAGATTTCTCTACATATGGTCTCACTATTACACGGAACGTTTTGAGCTATCTTTAGAACGTTGATTGTCACACAATCACACGCCGATTTCTTTAGAAATAGATAAAACGGTCAATTTGTTTATTCGAATACCTGTAGAACAGGTTTTCCATAAATATAGTAGCCAATCAAATTGACGGTCTAGATAAACACCGCGTAAACACGTGTTCGACCGAAGCATGTGTTGTGGTATCTTCAATAAACATGATAAGTTTAAAAATATGTACATATTCGTTGCAATTTGAGTTTTACAGAAGCGGAGAGTCTCTAATTCTTTCTTCTAAATTTTTTAAAGCTCCATTTCATTGTAACACATGTTGCTTGTCGCGAAAAATGGGGTGTCCTAAAACATTACGACGAATATTTTTCTCGTTTCTAAAAATATGGGCGTGTCTTTATGTTATAATTGACGTTCAAAACATGACTCAGAACGTTTCATCCGAACGGAAAATTTTACCACTTCAGTGCGCTTCATTGTATTTAAAATTGGTCGCTCAATCATAAAAATTTGCTAGTTAAACCTTCAAGATGCATATGGCGGCTAAGGGAAATAACTCTAAGTTAAAACGAGTCGCACGAAAACTATTTATTATTTTAAGGGTAAATTAGTCATAAAAGTTTATTTATAAAAAGATTTCTTAAATCCACAACAAAAATATTTCTAAAATCTACAACGTTTTCCCTTCTTTAGTTATTCGTTATTTAGGAAAGATCTTTACAACTCCCTTTCGTTTCGAGTCGTAATATAACACAAAACAGACACCATATCCGGAACAACAATTGAAATAACAATGAAACATATTACTGCTATCCCTAAAGACCCTATGTACACCGCATCCGGGCGGCTGTCGTAGACAGATATCTTCTTCCTTATAAAGCTGGATGTTGTATTTCTAGGAACCTCCAGATTCTCTATAATGTCTGATATTTTCACTTCCAGTTCCGGTTTAGTTAATGTTGAATTGTCTTCCTCTGTGCAGGTACATAGACAAAGAGAACCTGACGATATTACAGGTATGTTGCTCTGCTCTGTCAATACTACTGGTATGTTGCTCTGCTCTGACGATACTTCATGTATGTTGCTCCGCTCTGACGATACTTCATGTATGTTGCTCCGTTCTGACGATAATTCATGTATGCTGCTCTGTTCTGACGATATTTCACGTATGTTGCTCTGTTCTGACGATACTTCATGTATGTTGCTCTGTTCTGACGATACTATACGTGAGTTGCTCTGTTCCGACGATACTGCTTGTGTGGTTTGATCCTTAGCGGTGGTTGTAGCGGTAGTATCCGTATCAAGGTCTTTTGTTATGAATCCTTCTGTTACAGGTACTGTACAAAAAATCATTTTAGCATTATATTGAAACAATTAGTGTCAAAATGGATCAAAATTAAATTGTGGATCGATGCTTTTATTTTGTTTTTAATATTCAAATTTATTACATGGTTTATGCAACAGACTGTCAGAGGAAAGAGAACATGAATTAGATGGGACTTCACCACTATGCTTGAAGACCTCGACTTTGCGGATGACATTGCCCTATTGTCATCAGCAATGGATAATCTTCAGTTTAAGACATCAAAACTGAAAGAAAACTCCGCAAAAGTTGGGTTTAGGCTGAATGCCAAGAAGTGCAAAGTGATGAAGATTAACAGCAAGAGTGAAAACAGCCTGACAGTTGGAAACGGCAAAGTCGACGAGGTGGACAGCTTCACATACTTGACGCCAATGTCATCAAGGATGGAGGAGGAACTGCTGACATCAGGAAGAGAATAGCACTGGCCGATGCATCCATCAGGAGGCTAGCCAACATCTGGAATGCTACAGACATCAGTAGAAAGATAAGTCTCCCTCTTTAAGAGTCTGGTCCTCTCTGTATTTTTATACGGATGTGAGACTTGGAAGCTTACCAAGACAGAGGTTTTTCAGTCCAAGTGCCTCAGAAGGATCCTTAAGGTCAGATGGCAGCAGCAAATACAAACAAGAAAGTTCTGGAGATGGCATTAGCAGAAAGCATCAGTGGCGAGGTGAGGAGGAGATGGAATTGAATTGGCCATGTGCTTAGGAAGGATCCCACGGATGACTGTGTTGTGACCCTCGCCTGAGTCGGGTGGACGCCTGAAGGGAGAAGGAAGTGAGGTCACCCCAAGTCAACATGGCGACGGATGGTGGAGATGGAGAGAAACAATGCTGTCTGGAAATCCTGGAACACAGCCCGTCGTGCAGCCTCAAACCGACCCCAGTGGAAAAGAGATGTCCAGGCCTTGTGTGCCTCCTGGCACGGAGATAATTAAGGTTAAGGTAAGGTTATTACATGTATTATATTTTGCCGTACCTGCGATGTAGCTTAAGAAAGGATTGCACAAAAAACCCATTATAACAAACATTTTGGTAGTTTTGCAAAGCAATACATGTCCCCTGTAATATCATTTTATAAGATCCACAAAGTACGGTTTCAATATAAATCTGACACTGTATTTTTCTAAAATTTAGAAGCGATGTAAGAAATTAAAATTCATCCTTTCTGAATTATTGAAATTCCATACAGTAAAAACATACAAGTCGTTTTTTCCATTATGACCTCCTAATTACTTATTGTGACGTCATGAACTTGTGCCCACATTTCGATAATTATGTATTTATAAATGAATGTCTTGGAATTTAAGTCGAGCTGCCTTACAAAGAAAGACATGGTTGAATGCCATTAGACATACCAGTCATTCAACGATAAATGGACCAATTTATGGTACAGAATATAAAAAAAATATATTGTTTTAAAAGCAAAATAAACAACATAATTCTCTAAGGGACATATCATAGCTGCAATAATGTAATAATAAGTATAAATGGATTATTTATTTATGTGTCTTACCTGGACTTCCAAAATGTAGTTATCCCAGACATAAATCGATCCAAAAATATACAGAACAACCCATATATTTTTCGTATATGTCAACATATCACAACTTAAGGAGGAATGCCACACCAACTTTTTATTTTATAGATCTCTGAGTCAACCTTTTTAAACAATGGTTTCAGCATCGAAAGGTCAACATAAGGTTTTAATTATTTTATATGATTTTTTTGGTATTTTTTTAAAGAAATTCAAAAAATTATTTGCATCCAATTAGATGCTTTCTTTTAAAAATTTTGCTGTAAATGAATGCATCACATTAATACCTAATAAAATATGTAAAGAAGTGACGAATAGATATTAAATTTTTCTAAATAAAAAAATATTTATGAAAATACATAATTTGTGAATATTTTTACACTTGTGGTTAAAATCTTCTTAAAACCAGTCAAAAGTGGGGAGAACATGTTCGTTAATCACATTTATGAAAGAAATTGAAACGAAATAGCCAAATTTTAGAGAAATTACTTTTTTTAATTTTGGCCAATCCCGATCAAAATTAAACCGATCCCAACCATAATTGTACAATTATTGGAAATAAATAACATTTCTCCAAGAACACTAGTCTGATTAGGTGTAATAAGGGTAAAAACATTAATGAACCTGACAATTAAATAGATTTCTTCATTTTAAATACATGGAGAGGCAATTAATTAGCATTTCATTCATTTTGTGTTAATTTTGATCGGGATCAGTTTAATTTTGATCGGGTAAGGTCCAAATATTAAAAAAATTAATTTCTCTAAAATTTCTCAATTTCGTTTCAATTTCTTTTTATAATATATGATTGACGAACATGTCATCCTTAGTTGTGACTATTTTTATCGTGTTTTTAACCATATGTTAAAAAAATAATCACAAATAATGTGTTTTATTTTCATAGATTATTTTTTATAAAAAAAAAAAGTTAAAAAGTCTAACCAGCCTTTCTTTGCATATTTTATTAGATATTCATATGAAGCATTCATTTACAGCTAACTTTTAACTCGAAAACAACTTATTTGGATATAAATAATTTTTTTCATTTTCTTTGAAAAATTCATATAAAATAATTAAGAGCTAATATCGGCCTTTCGATGCTAAAGCCATTGTTCAAAAAGGATGACTCAAAGATCTATAAAATAAAAAGTTGGTGTGGCATTCCACCTTAAGGTTCCTTGCAATCGACTTGGAACGCCGTAATGGCTGAAAATTTTATCTTGACATTTGTAAAATAAATGAAGCGGCATCATGTTTTTTTTAAAGGGAAGTACGTTTTTAAATATATTGTACTATACTAGTATCAAAACTTAAACAAAATATATATCACCAAATATTTACAAAACCATGTGTCTATTTTAAATTTTAGAGTTGAAATCGATTTTTATAATTCTAGTAAAGGTATTGCAAAGGTTAATTTGTGAGCGATATGAGAAAATCGTTATTGGTCATTTTTTTTTTGTAGAATGACTGGTACATGCATGTTCTTATCAGGACAGAACAGCTCATTTTACATTGTTTAAAAAACAATTTAATTTTAGTAAGTCACTATATAGCTACCCAGCAAGTTTCAAATCAATAATTTTTAACTGACAATCTCGCGTGGAACCTTTCCTCACAATCGACAAAAACATTGTCTGATAGAGTAACGAACGACAACTCTGCACGGGAGATTAATTTAATGCAGCACGAACCTGATCGTATCAAAAAGTATTAAAAATGCAATAATTCCTTCAAACATCAATGAAGTGGGGCGAAATCTGTATCACATCAAGATGCACTCGCATATCAAAAATCAGTTCAATATCTGAAAGCGTTTAGGAAAAAAAGTGCGGAGAACCAAGTGGGACAGACTGGCAGGCAGACAGAGGGACGGACGGACAGCTAGCCAGACAGACAGAGGAAACCGGTTTCACCGGAAGGGTACTAATAAGAACAGAAAATTGTTAAGTACTGTTGATATAACCTACTTGTTACAGTTGATAGGGA
Source organism: Saccostrea glomerata (assembly GCA_003671525.1). Classification (NCBI taxonomy): domain Eukaryota; kingdom Metazoa; phylum Mollusca; class Bivalvia; order Ostreida; family Ostreidae; genus Saccostrea; species Saccostrea glomerata. The sequence goes on along the minus strand of PRKT01000088.1, from coordinate 1,216,134 downwards.
TGTTGTTTCTTCAGGTATCTGTGAAGTTAAAACTGTTGTTGTCGTCTGCAGTGCTGTTGTCGTCACTGAAAACAAAACGTAATGTTTTCTCATTGAATAATAAAGAAGGGGAAACTACCAGAGTTTACAGATTTGCAGTACCTTCCTCACATCCGATAACATCAAACCGCAGACTACAGAAGTTGTTACATTGTGTCGGATATAACCTAAGGTAGGTGGCGCTGATAGTTGACGGAAGGGTGTTTTTAACAGTTGTGGAATAATCGTAATTGGCAGGGAATTCCTGCAAAATATTACACAATTTCAAGTCTTCATCAACATTAGAGTCTTCATCATACCCACACTTTCTAAAGAAAGTTCTGTATATAAATGCATGGTTCGTCTGTCTATTTTCTCACTCAAACTACTTTTTTAAATCAGTTACCAACTTGTGTAAATTAATTCCAAAGTTTTGTGGTTTGGTTTTTTTCCTTTATAACATCTCGAATCAGAGAGCAAATTCGCATAATGGTTTTTCAACTCATGTGAGCTGAAAGATCAAGTGAGCTTTTCTGACCGCATTTTGTCTATCGTCCGTTTGTCCGGTGGTGCATGTAGATTTAAGTTTGTTCAAATCATGACCCCCATGGGAAGGGCAGGGCAATTATGGACGATCAAGTTTGTACATAGGAATATATAGGATTTTAAAAAAAAATCTTCTCAAGAACAGCAAAGCCATGATTTGTCATATTTATATTCATGGAAGCATTCGCAGATCGTGAAGATTCAAGTTGTTTAAATCATAATCACTGGAGGTAGGGCGGGGCCATAAGGGACGGTCAAACCTTTACATAGAAATACAGAGAAATAAAAAAATCTTTTAGAAATCTTCTTTACATACACAGCAAAGCCATAATTAATGGTGGTATGAGAAGGTGTGGTGTGGGACCTAAATGTAAGTTCAAACCCTGAGGGTAATAAACCAGTTAGTCAAAGAAATATGCAAGGATACTTAGTTAGTATAGATCCAAGTATTCAAGTTTGTTCAAATCATAGCCCCTCCCTTTTAAGGGTAGATTGGGACCACTTATGGATTTAAACTTTTCAACACTGAACTGATATCTGTCTTTCTCCTAGCCACAGTGCTCAGGTGAGCGATGTGGCCCATAGGCCTTGTTTTTTAGAGACCACAAGTCATTTTTTTAATTAAGTCATAATGATACAAAATACATAAAATAACTGAATGATGCGTAGATTCACATTTGATTATTTCATGATCCTGGCACTCTTGGGGTAAGGGTAGAACCACAAATCGCGTAACAACTTTTCTTGTGAATAAAAGGAGGATCAGGGGGAGTCAGATGTGTGTTGTGGCCCACGGACCTGAGTTTAAATTATACTTTTCTTACAAATGGAAACTTAAAAAATGAGAATAAAGTTATATCATTTATTCTTTAAGTTGTGTGTTGCACAGATTAGAAATGGTGCTTAAATATTTTGTTACTGACAAAGTTACTGTAATTTTGATAGGTAAATTTATTGATCAATTGATACACCAGAATATGAATCCAGCTATAAATATTTTTACACTAGTATGAGAGATTGTCACAAAAATATAAAGCAAATGTCAAACATTTTCCACAGTGGCTTCTAATTCTGATCAAATATTTGCTGTCTCATTAGTAGATCCAAACTATATACAAATGGTATTTTGAAAAATTGATTTTTTTAAAACCGAATTTATATAGCGGGACTAGACAGGCGAGATTCGTTCGACTGTTTTGTCGTTTAGTGCGATGAACTAGATAACTTCAAATAACTTCATATTTTTCCCCTCGCAACGGAGTTGGATGGGATTTAGTAAAGCGCCGAAGTAAATGCCGAAGTCTATGGATCGAATTGTCTTGTGAAAAAGTAAGAACCATATACCACACCCTCCCCCAGAGTTTTCAGATAAAAGTGTCAATTTTTTTTCGGTGCCCCTTTCAAAAACGTTGCTACATGCATGAGGACTAGATTTTTCACGTGTTCTGTGTGATCGTTGGGCCCAAGGCACGGAAGCCCTTTTGTGAACTTCATTTTGTTTCATGAGAATGCATGGAATAAACTATATGTAACGCAACAAAACTGAGATGCTCCATACCTTCTGGGATGTCTTCGGCTCTATAAAATCATCTGATTAATGTATACAAACTCAATGAGTGATGCAAAGAGAAGGACCCTCCCTTCCTAGTAGTGTGTTAGGCTTAAATCTGACGAAATATTATAAAATATATTAATGATTATTTATAAACACAAAAATAGTCATCTGTTTGGAAGAAAAAGAAAAACTACATACTTAATATATGATCACTTCAAATAATTTTTAATTTAAATTTTCCGTATATACAAACTAATGTGTACTTGTCAATTATTTTTCTTGGTGCCCCTTTCACAAACGTTGCTACACGCATGAGGACTAGATTTTTTTTCACGTGTCCTGTTTTTGGGTCTAAGGTACGGAAGCCTTTTTTTCTTAATTTCATTTTGTTTCATGAGGATGCATGGAAAAAACTATATGTAACCCTACAAAACTGAGATGCCCGATACCTTCTGGGATGTGTTCCGCTCTATAAAATCATCTGATTAATGTATACAAACTCAATGAGTGGCGCAAAGAGAAGGACCCCACTCCCTAGTATTTTGTTAGTCTTAAATCTTACGAAATATTGTAAATATATACTCGTATTAATGATTATTTATAAGCAGATTATTTATAAACACAAAAAAAGTCATCTGTTTGAAAGAAAAAGAAAAACTACGTACTTAATATATGATCACTTCCAAATGATTTTTAATCATTTAATTAAATAAATTAAAATCAAAATTAATTTAAATAACTTTAATTGATTTTCAAATTTTCCGTATATACAAACTAATGTATACTTTACATGGACATGTATGGGTCCGTCAATACATGTATATTTTCAAAATGAGGGGTGAGCTTTTTGTTCACTAAAGACATCCAAACGCAAAAAAAATCGTGTGTGTGGGAGGGGGGATAATGGACAATTCTTGTTGATAAGCTATTTCAAATATTTATATGAGTCTTCTACTTATTAACGAGAGGTCCATAACTCCTAAAAGGGGGGTCTGAGGTTATTTCTTGATTGTTTTACTGTATAAAATTCATTAATGAAAATCTGAGGGGGTCGATCCTGGCCTCTATAACCCGGCCCCAACCCCCTCCTACCGAATCTGCCAGTAACACTACAGAAAAGGCTTTAAAAAAATAATGTTAAAATCGAAATTATTCAGGATTGTAGGGAGTTACGAGAGTATACCCCTGTTAATACATTATTATTTACAGACAGTCTTAAGGACAGACATGAGATCAATTTATAAACATTTCATCAGCCTTTCTTTATATTTTTGCTCGGTAGGACGCATTCATCATCATCATCGTCCTTTACATCCTGTGGTGTGTAGCGCAGCAACAAACTTTCTCCATTCTTGTCTATCCTAGGCCAGTCGCGTCAATGATCCTCAGGTCTGGTGCATTGCTGGACGCATTGGGGGAAGTGATTAAATTGTTAAGCAACAGATAAACCTGCCACCCTTATAGCGCCCCCTTTCGTCTTAATGATGCAACCTTGCATAATTTACAAATCACGAAAGTACAATTTACATTTCACAAGTTGACAAATCGTAAGTCTACGAATTACACGAGAGCATCGGCAAAACTTTACACTTGTCAAATTACGCATGGATGGTTACAACTAACAAATTGTGAAAAAAAAAAAAACAATTTAAAGATTTTGAAATTAAGATGTACAATTTACAAATTCAGATTTACATATGTTCATTTTAAGAATTACAGATTTGGGATTTTGAACCCGTTGGCTTTCCATAGAAGTCTGTCTTGATATAAAGACATGCTCATTTGTTCTGTCTTGATATAAAGACATATGCTCATTTGTTTTCCTTTGTCTGGGTTTATGAATTTGGCGCTCCACAGTTCCAGCTGGTTAGCGCCCTTACAGCGTAAGAACAGCGCACCTTTTCAGACAAAAATTCATTTGTTATCCCCTTGCAACAGAGTTCAAGTGGAAACTGTAGTCGTGTGTGTGAGTGTGTATTTGGGTTGTGTATGGGTGTGTTTTGGGGTTTTAAATTTGTGTGTATGGGTGTGTATTTGGGTTGAAGGGGATACAGTAATCGTGTGTGTGGTTGTGTATTTGGGTTGTGTATGGGTGTGTATTTGGGTTGTGTATAGGTGTGTATTTGAGTAGTGTATGGATGTGTATTTGGGTTGTGTACTAGGGCTGTTCGGAAATTATTGAGACAATTACGTTTACTCCATAAAGGACGGAGATAATTTCAGGAAAATTCATCAACATTTTATAAAGAACGAATAAAACACTTATGCAAAATTTCTAATTCCTATGATAATAAAAAAAGTTTAGGTGAAATAATTAAAATGCATATGTCTATCGACCAGGAGCAGCATTACAACGTCATTTTAACGTCAAGTCAGCCAGGGATGGTTTCGCATGTAAAACGATCGGGAAGCGTTTTATTTTTTTTTCTTCTTTGTTATTAAATATAACAGTACAAAAACCAAACAGTCTCTTCTCTTAAACTATTCCTTAAAAATGTATGCTGTTGCTACCCGATTGCAATATTTTCATTTGTGGGAAAAAATGACTTAAATTCATGCAGTGCCGATTAATGTAACGCGAGTCAACGATATTGATACCGTACGTACTAACTGTTGGTCGTCCGGAGCTTTTGATTTTACTCTGGTTGAATTAACCATAAAAATGTATACCAATGAAATAACAAACCCTAACACTTTATTTTTTCCCGTAGTTATTATTTTAGCAGGTCGTTGTGTCTGGAAAAGAGTTTTACATTGCGCTACACAAAACTTTAGGTATGTTCGCTGCTCCGCCCTTGACGTAAAAGTCCATTTTTTCGTTCTCAGTAGATTTCTCTACCGCGCTTAATTTTTTTATGATATCCGTATTCCTGATGAAAATTCTATAAAAGTTGCAAAACATGAATTTGAATTAAAGCTGAAAAAATATACACATAAACAGAATAATTTTCGCTCTTATTATGGGTCCACGAAGAGTTAGAACGTTGGTGTTACATATTTTCAATATCTGATTTGAATTCGCGACTGCTCCGAGTACCCCTACTGATGATGCATTTATATACCATTGTACAGAAACTATTTAATATTTGTAAAATATTTTTTGCTTTTTTAGTTCTCAGTGTATGCCAAACGCATATGAAAATTTTCACCGAAAGACGTTCATTAGAAAACAAATTATACACAATGTCTCAATAATTTTCGAACAGCCCTCGTATGGGTGTGTATTTGGGTTGTGTATGGATGTGTATTTGGGTTGTGTATGGGTGTGTATTTGGGTTGTGTGTGGGTGTGTGTTTTAAGGTTGTGTATGGGTGTGTTTTGGGTTGTGTATATGGATGTGTATTTGGGTTGTGTATTGCTGTGCATTTGGGTTGTGTATTGGTGTGTATTTGGGTTGTTTATGGGTGTGTATTTCGGTTGTGCCCTGAGCAAATCGGAAGTAACGTTATTTGCATCGCACATCCAGGTTCGACGTCGAGTGTGCTGCCCCTGATTTACAGATACACGCACACTTACAAGTATGCTTTATGCGAGTCTATGCTCTGCCTTGCAAGTGCTCTTGTTTTCATTAACATTTCATTTTTTGGGGGAGGGAAGGGGAGGGAAATGGGTCTCCTCTTGTTGTAAGTTAGCTATAATTAGCCACTTTAAATTTAGGAACTGTTAATTGAAGTCTGTTTGTCAGGAATCGCCGTAACATGCCGCATATTCAATTGCTTGCATTATATGAGCGTATAAAACACGGTATTAATTTGACACCGTTTGACAAAGTGACTTACGTTATCAGTACCGTATTGTACTGTCGCCCACGATGATGTCTCGTCTCTGTACAATAATTTGTATTTTGTCACCCATTCCTGATAGATAATGTCACCTAGTCCCTGGGTCAGCACTTTTTTAATCTTAACTCTTCTACCAAAGCTGACCTGTAGTGTATGTAGAGATCAAATGGTTACCATGGGGCAGTATTATCCAGTATATAATAGAGGAGTGGCAGGTACATACCCTGCTCCTCAATATTTACAATTCATTAAAAGAGGATCTAAAGAAACTATACCTGTATCCAGGGATGATCTTCAAGAGGATGAGGACTCCAGCCAAGCGGTTGATTGAGCCTCGCTTTGGAAGCAGCGACTCTGCTGTCATCCTGGTATACGCTAGATGCGGTTAGGCTGTCGTCTGGGACAGTTTCTACCAAATGCGTACTGCAAGCATAGGCTTCAAGAGCAAAAGATAATTAAAATTGAAAAAAGATTTTTTAATCATTGGTAAATTTAAACAAGCTCTATCAAGTCATAGGATAGACTTCAAAATTCAAAACAATTCAAATTCGAATATCAAGTAGAAGCAATATCAGCTTTTGGGATATAGCCATACATAGTCAGTTTTCAACTACCAAAAACGTCTTGACAATCAAGCAAAAAAATAACGTTTTAATTGAGGGTGCACAAGCACATAGTATCTATGTTTCCTATAGTAATATATGTAATCTCTATGTCGGCAAACTTATTGGGGTGGGGGTGTTCTTACGGTCATGGTATATGACTATATTTGTTACTGATCACAAATCAACAGTTAACCAGAAAATCGTTCGGATTCATTATATTTCTTCCTTTTAACATGTTTAAATCATCTTACTTTTCCTAGGTAGAAATAATCCAAATCTCATCACGAGAATCACAGTAAATGTAACAAAACTCCATATGTCCATTGCTTTCAACGTTTCCACAACAATGAAATTTGATTTATGGAATAAGTGGGTATTATTTGCAGGTCGTGTTTCAATGTCAATCAAGTGAAGCGTCATTTCCTGAAATTTCTTAAAAAATCTATATAGCTTTTTTTTTTAGTTTTATTAACATTGCTTAATATATATAATATATATATCACAGGCACTTAAGATAGTATCTGTAATAATTTTTCAACCCATAGTATAATAATAACACTATGTATCTAATTCCGAATTACAGGGTGTATCCCCCTCTTCAGAATCTCACTCATTTACAATTTCAGAGGAATACCTCGAACAAACTGTTTATTACATTGTCTTCTACGAAACTTTATTTACAAAACATACATGACATGTTTGTACAATTTTAATCTCCGCAAACAGCGTAAAACTCTGCTCGCTGAGATGAAAGTCGATCGAATCACCTCATGAAATGGTATGTGCTGATCCCGAGCAGAGACTTTAATTTTGATTGGCTAAATTAAACGGGAATAGAACTTAGAAGTTAGATAATAAACAAATGTATGGAACGCCGTCACTGCCTTATAGCAGAACACAACAATTGCATTGCATCAACCTTCCATTACATTATGTCAACTCTTTGTGACATTTACTCACACTACTGTTGCATTGTGTCAACCTTCCATTTACATTATGTAAACTCTTTATGACATATACTCACACTACTGCTGCATTGTGTCAACCTTCCATTATATTATGTCAACTCTTTATGACATTAACCCACACTACTCTTGCACCGTGTCAACTTTCCTTAACATTATGTCAACACTTTATGACATTTACACATACTACAATCATATTTCGTCAACTTGCATTTCGTTATGTTTACTGTTCATGACATTTAATTAAACAACAATTACATTGTGCCAACCTTCCATTACATTATGTCAATTCTTTATGACATTTACACATACTACCATTACATTTGCATCAAGCTTACAGTACAATATGTCAGTCTTAGTTTTTTATTAACTGATGTGAAAAGCTCATGTCATATTGTGCACACTCTTCTACATTATGTCGATTCACTATTACGTTATGCGAACACGGGTATCATCGGCCTTTATATGATCATAACGTATTTTCTGCGTTTCGAAAGCACTAAAATTGGCGGGAGACAAAACTACCGTAGAAGAAATTCTCAGCGATTTGGGAATGGCATCTTTAAATAAAAAATTGAAGCGACAAATGATTGATTATCTCATAACGTGCAAAACCTTAACAATGCGATTGTGAATTAAAGTCACGTCGAAATTCAATGGCGTTTACTTTAATCTGATAATTAAATAAATCAAATGTTATGAGTGTGCAGAAATTTTTTTTTTTTAATTTCGAATTGTTGTTGTTTTTTTTGTTTTGTTTTTTTTTTTGGATAAAAGTCTTAAACTTCTGATCTTACTAAGAACATTGTCATAAGTTTTTTTTTTATCAGCCTTTAACTTTCCTGTTTTTTAAAAGTATAAACACATCGTATAACACACCTGCACTGGTGGGTGGGGTGAGGGGTGGGGGGCAGAAAATCAAATCCCGCCCTACCATCTTTAGTGATCAAATTATACATAAAATTGAATAAATTTATTGGTTTTACTTTGTAGGACATTGCATTAGTTTCACATTAAGTTAAGCTGAATTAAGTTGAAAACTTTTTTCTATAAAAGTATAAAGCCTGAGAGCTTCTCCGCTTTCCTCCTTGGTCTCCAGCCATATACCGTCCCCCTTCCTTGTTATAGATTCCCATATCCGCCACTGATATGTGCCCATGCATGCTTACTAATCCAGTAAAGCATATTCAATTGATTTAGATGAGGGACAGGTAGATTTTTGTAACAGAATTTTGGCTCTGGAATGGTTGAAAAAAATACTAATTCCATTGACGTA
>PRKT01000088.1:1186681-1207283 GCA_003671525.1 Saccostrea glomerata | reverse complement strand
AATGCTTTGATATAATAGAAATATACACTCTCAAAAAGGAATGGATTTTTGACTTCATGTAATGATAAGTTTAATTATGAAACACAATTTACTTGACGTAATGCAATTTTGACCTCAAAGAAATGAAATGATGTAAAGAAACATTCATTTAACGTAATAAAGTTTTAACACAATGTAAACACATTATCACTTCACATAATGAATTATTTACTTCAAGTTATGAAGTGCTGACATAATGAAAGAATGTATTTACTTCATGTAATGCAGCATTGACATGATGTTAAGATATTTTTACATCATCTCATAAAAAATTGACATAACGTTAAGATGTGTTCACATCATGTAATGATAAATTGACATAATAAATGCATAGTTGTATGCTATAAGGCAGTGATGGCGGTCCATACAAATGATTGGCTAAATTAAACGGGAATAGAAATTAGAAGTTAGATCATTATTAAAAGGAACAAGCAAATTCAAAGTATTATGGTCTGCCGCTTTCGCTGTCTTTGTAAGTGAGATGTCATTTTTTATGACATATTGTGTCCAATAAAAACGCCATATCATATCTTTTAAAAGTTTTCACAACAGTTAATTTTTTTAATTAGGTCAGTCGTAAAGGCCAAGGGGTCAGAAATCATAGCATGCTCGGAAATATCTTGTTACAGATAATGCACATGTAAAATATGAAAGCCCTCTCTTCTCAATCAAAAGTTATGAGAAACAAGATGTGTTTATGGAACACTATGCACCGGGCGGCAACAAAGTTCGAAAAAAGCTATTTTTAGCATAATGGTCACAGTCGAGGTCACAAGGTTATTGATCTTGGTGCCTTTTAAAAAATCTTTATTAGTGAAATAAGCATTGCATATATGAAGTCTCTTTCTCCTTTGGATCAAAAGTTATGGCGAAGGTTAAAGTTGACAACAGACAGACAGGACAATAACAATATGCACCCCCTATCACTCGATTCGGGCGCATTAAAATAATCATTGTTGAAAAGTAGGTCAAACTTTAAGGTTAATGTTACAAGGTCAATATTGTATTTAGAAAGATCATGTCACAGGTAATAAACATGTAAAATATGTACTGTAAGTCCTCTCTTCTCATTCAGTAGTATTGGACTATTCAAAGTACTGTTTAATTTTTTAAAAGAAGGGCAAACTTCAAGGTCAAGGTCGCGGCTGAAAAAATCAGCGTGTATTTAGAAAGGTCTTGTCACGGGTAATATACATGTATAATATGAAAGCCTTAGCTCCTCTCATTCAAAAGATATTACCAAGGTTAAAGTTTTTGAGAAGTAGATCAAACTTCAACACACATCCTTAATATAAATACTACCGGTATCTCTTCTCATTCAAAGGCTATAACCAATTTAATGTTATGTTATTTTTTTTTTAAAAATAGGTCAAACTTCAAGGTCAAGAGGTCAGAAATCATAGAGCTATTAGAAAAGTCTTGTCACAGGTATTGTACATGTGTAATATGAAAGACCTATCTCTTCTCATTCAAAAGTTATGACCAAGGTTAAAGTTTTTGAAAAGTAGGTCAAACCTCAAGGTTAAGGTCACGAGGTCAGAAATCATAGTGTATTGAGAAAGTTTTTGTCACAGGTAATACACATCTTTAATATGAAAGCTCTATCTCTTTTCCTTCAAAAGTTAAGGCCATTTCAATGTTATGTTTTAAGTTTTTAAAAGTAGGTCAAACTTGAAAGTCTAGGTCATGGAGTTTAAAAACATAGTATATTTAGAAAAGTCTTACCACAGGTAATATACGTGTGTTATATGAAACCCCTATCTCTTTTCATTCAAAAGATATGACCAAGATTTTAATTTTTGTGACGGACGGACAGCTGAATAGACTGACAGACGGTTAGACGAATGGCATTCAAAGTCCCCTCGCTTTCACGAAGGCGGAGGTCAACAATATGTGTTTTTGAAACACTGATGCCCCGTATGGTAGCTAATGGCAAGGGTTGAAATTTCTCAGATGCAAATCGAACTGCGAAGGTCATGACCAGAAGATCAAAATTGTTGGTATTCAAAGGAAGGTCTTGTCACATAGAATACACCTATGAAATATGAAGGCCCTAGTTTACTGTTCAAAAGTTATATGAGGGTTGATGTTTTTTTTAAGTTGGTCAAATTCTAAGTTCAAAAATATTTATACACATTTAAAGGTATTGTCACAATGTGTGAATTATGAAAGTTCTAGCACTAAATGTTCAAAAGTTATGACCAAAATTAAAGTGTGGTTATTTGTTGTAACAGTGGGCCAAACTCCAAGGTCAAGAGGTCAAATGTGGTGGTACCCAAAGAAAGGCCTTTTCATGAGAAATACACATCTAAAATATGAATGCCATATTGTCTCATCCATTCAAAATGTATGGACAAGGTTAAAGGTTTTGCGGACGGGCGGATGTGACAAAAACTATATACATATAGCCTCCCAATTGTTCTATTCCAACACAATGAACATTTGGGATTGTTTATTAATGCCCAAGATCCTGTTGTATCAATATTTAATGTATGATTCAAGCTCCATTAAACTGATTATTTCAATATGTCTTTAGTAAGGCGGTCTTCCTTATTTTTTTCTTGCTTGACAGAGAGAGAGAGAAGCGACAGAGTCTTTTGTGACCGTTTTTCAATTAAAATGATGGACGAGGAAATTCGGAAAAGATACCGTTTTCGTAAAGAAAATATCAAACAGCTTGTCTAGTGACTTGAACCTTCAATAAGATATTCAAAACCACAAATATAGAATCCATTTTGTCAACAAAACTATAGGTTAAAGCATAAGGATACTTCTTTTAACGCAAAAAAATATCAAATCACAATAAAAAATTCCCCACTGTCCTCTGTAATTCAGTGAATATACAAACAAGGTATTGATAACTAATTGTGACTTCATTTAAAGTTATTTAAAAGTGGATCAAACTCCAATGTCAAAGATTTTGGTTTCTAAAGGAGGGTTTTCTAACAAGGATTGCATAATCCTGCAACGTGTTCATGTTCTTCTTCACCCTATAACTATAGTCCTGCTGGACATGTTATTACTAGTGACGTAAATATAGTTAATAATGAAGACCTTAGAATAAGATCAACAATTTTAAAAGGTCCTAAATATAGGGAATCCCGATCCTTCAACTAGCGTCGGAATATCATAAATGTTATGACTTCTGTAGAAGATTACGCTAGACGATGGGCCAGATATGAAAAAGAAGATATTGACACTTTGTCAGAATGGATTAAATGTATCACATTTTGTTACAGTCGCGAGCAATATGAAAACCATTTATCATTCTGTATTAAATAATCCAGCAGTTAAAAAGAATCATAGATTACATGATTAGTAATCACTGGTTCATGCTGACAAAGCAGGTAACAGGATTGTCTTCGTTTGTAAGACTCATTATATGATTGTGTTTTAGAAGAACTTTGATTTAATTCTATAAGTGGTAACCCAAGTATTACACATAGTTAACTTACTAATTAGGAAGAAATTCTTTTAATTAATGTCAGTTTTAAATATATTTAATGTTCTAAACCAAAGAAATGAGTTTGAATTACCATATCTATATTGGATTCCGAAACTTCATAAAAATCCTTACAAACAAAGAAACATAGCGGGTTCAAGTAAATGTACAACAAAGCCTCTTTCTTAACTCCCCACTAAATACTGTGCAACAATAATTTTATGCGAGAAGTGGTTTAAAATCAGATGTGAATACTTAAAATATTCCAAGGAACTTTTGGATCATTTGAAAACAAAAGATTTTACCAAAATCAACAGCTTAAAAACTTAACGACTTTTCGACTTACTGTAAATCAACTTTTATAATTTTCGCGATCAAGCTTTTTTGGATCTGTTTTCAATTGACAGAGAGACGTTTAGGACAAATTCGCGGCGAGAAATATTCGCGATGACGAGGCTCTGGCGAACCTCGCAAATTTTCTCGCACGCGAATAAAAGTTGGTTTACAGTACTTTAAACACAACAATTCCCCACGATAAATTAAAGTCAATGCTTTTTGATATCATTGACAGCTGCGTTTTCGAAGTTGACATCAAAAAGATGCTTGAGTCTCCGTCATATCTACATGGTTTTTAGAGACCAGGTCTTCCAACAATCTGTTGGCATTTCCATGGGTACCAATTGCGCCCCATTATTAGCAGACCTATTATTGTATTCACATGAAACGACTTTGTGCAAAATTGTATGCATGAAACTTGCTGTGGCCTTCAAATCGATATTTAGATATATCGACGACGTAATGTCAATTAACAATGGTAATTTCCATTCTTATGTCCATAGGATATATCCTGGTGAGCTTGACATAAGCGATACTACAGAGCCTGGCACATTTGTTTCATATTTGGATATTGTACTTGAAAAAGACGTTAATGGTGATCTAATAACCAAGCTCAATTATAAACGTGATGACTTTAACTTTTCTAGAATCAACTTCCCTTACTTATGCAGCATTATACCTTCATCACCTGTACACGGAGTTTATGTATCTCTGTTGATTCGATACGCAAGAGCATGCTCTACGTATGAACTTGCATTGACATACATGTTGATGAAAGAAGAATATGAGTATTGTTGTTTAAAGACATCATTTCGTAAGTTCTTTGGTTGATACAATAACCTTGGCAGCAAATACAATTTATTGTTGAGTCAAATGCTGTCTGATGTTTTTCAGACTAATTGTTATTCCATTATTTACACACTGAATTGACGATGGATTTTTCCGTTATTTCCCGATCATTACAAGGAGCACACGGCGGGTGTGACCGGTTGGCAGGGGATGCTCACTCTTCCATAGCACCTGATCCCACCTCTGATGTTTTGGAGGTTCGTGTTTGCTCTGCTCCCATGCTGTATTGTTTTATGAACTTTTGATTTTGAATACTGTTCGTTATCTTCATTTGTTTCACTTATTTATAAAAAAGAAGAAAGGGAGACGGCGCTAAGCACCTCTCGCGTAACGAGTTCCATAGAAAACGTGTACGAATGGAAGAAATTCAGGTTGAAATCTGCACATTGTTCCAAGAAATTTTTATCAGTCCACGCAAAAATATTCCAAACTAGCAATATTCCTTTGCAGTGCATAACAACATGGTTTAAACATAGCACCAACTTACATGAAAAAATGTTAAAAACTATTTTATGCAATTTCCATGAAATAAAACTATCGTTTCGTCCTAAGTAACCGGGACTTCTTATTTGACGTCATACTTTCGTCACTAAACGGCTCTGGTATTTCCGATTATGTCGGAAACTTCCGAAAAGTTCGGAATCGCGATATAAATTCATGGGAAGTGTTTTGTTTTCTTCTCTTTTTTCTTTCTTTCTTTTTAATGAACCGAGGATAGGCAGTACAAGTGTAAGTTTTATGGTACATAACTGCACTCGCCCTATCGGTCACACCGTAAAAGATTTTTTAAAAATTGTATTTGCTTACAAGGTCATTGTATCAGCAATTTGTCTGTCAATACCTTACTTCGATTTAGAAATTATTCATACGTACAGTAGAGCATGCTCTTGCGTATCGAATCAACTGAGATACATGTATATATTTACTCCGTATACAGGTGATGAAGGTGTATTGATCCATAAGTAAGAGAAGTTGACGACTGAAAAGTTAAAATCATAAAGCTTGGTAGTTATAGATAACCTTCAACGTCTTCTTCAAGTAAAACATCTAAATATGAAACAAATGTGTCAGACTCCATGGAATATTTTTTCGATTTGAGGGTTACAGCAAGAGGTTTCTTCTTTTTACGTATAAGATTTTGAACAAATTCTGCTTCACATGAATAAAAAGTAAGTCTGCTAATAACGAGGCATAATTGGTACCCAAAGGAATTCCAATAGAAGATCTGACTAAATCATGCAACAAAACATATCTAAAGCTTTTCATAAATACAGTGGACTCTAACTTTACAATAACCCTATTGCGTCTCTTGTGTTCATTTTACAAAGAAGTTATAGCTAAAGGGTATTTGTGTGATCACTACAGAAATAAATGACATTCCTTTAGAAAGATAGCACCTAGTCAAAACATTATTAACTTTGATTTGTTCAAGCGTAGAAGTTTCTTTCATTCTTTTATCAAATTACGTATCCGATATGCGCTATTTTTTGAGCGATTATTGAAACATTCAGACCGTTTCCTGTAGATATCCTGTTTTTGAAAAAATATTTAATGATAGAAATCAGACACTGGTATCTCACATTCTACGTCTTATTTTCCTGGATTGTCGATGCAGCAGTACGAGGCATTTATAAGAGTCGGGCAGTACAATCAAAGCGGCGATAAAACACAAGAAGGCTATTCCAACAGAGCCTACAAACACCATCTCTGGTCTAGTGTCGTAAATAGAAATTTTACTTCTTAGATAGCTGGATGTAGTGTTTCTTGGTAGGGTCAAATTCTGAATTATACTGATTATTTTTGCTTCCAAATCAGTAGTTGTTAGTGTAGACTTCTGGGTTCCTAAACACATACATGGACAGGCATCTTTTGTTGTGATGTACGCTGTTGAGGAAGTGGACGCCGTTGAATGAGGTGGGGGTAATGGTGGGGTTGCCGGTGACGTGGTGGTTGTAAGAAGAGGTGTTGAAAGCTTACGTGTAGTATGGACTTTTGTTGTGGTTTTTACTTTGAAATAAAAATATACATTGTTTTCAGATTACTTTAACAATGGATATTTTATTTTTAGGACAATATAATCTCTAATTACCTTCACATCCAACGACTTCAAAGCGTAAACTGCAATATTTGTTACAGCTGGTAGGGTATAGTCGTAGATAGCGTGCTTCAACATTTTGGGGCAGGTTATTTGTCACCACGGTTGTTGGGTCAGTATTAGCTCTAAATTCCTTCAAAATGAAAACAATCATTTCAATATAAAGTAGCTTATTGTAGTTTCCTTCGTTTCACAAAATACTTCGTATCAATTTCACAGTTTTGGTCTCTGTCTCTATCTTCAATTTACATGTACACATGTATTAATTTTGAAAATTTCTAGAGTTTTTTTTATATGTATACAAAAAATGAACTGTAAAAAAATTAAATTGTACTGTAAATTTAATAAAAAACTGAAATAAATGTCGACTACATGTTATGAAAAACACATAAAAATTACGTCATTTCCATGTCTGCTTTATGGCATTATAGACTTTCAATGTTTATTTCTCTGTCAAAGGCAAAATTAAATCTAAATCAAGATGTGATCTCCAAAAGGCCTCTATAGATCATTATTCCATAAAGAATTGTTGGTAATCTACTTCGAAGAGAACATTGTTGTACTTAGTTTGATGTCAGTCAACAGTTTTGTCAGTTTTAGAAGCGTTCATTAATTTTCTTTGACCAATTTGACCCTTACTATTGATTTATAAATCTCTATTGTGCAAGCAAACTCAAACTGTGCCCCCCTTTCGGTGTATCAATGTTTGGAATGAAATTATAGACTGCAGATTTCAAGTTATATATACCCAATGGGATTGGGAAGCCAGTAAATCCTATTTGAGTCTTTTCCGTAGTAATGCACATGTCAAATATAAATGCCCTAATCTTCTCTCTTTTAAAACTTATCAGCAATATTAAAATATTTAAAAATTACCTCAAATATCTAGGTCATGAATGTAAAAATCATATATTTTAAAATTGTTATCACTTCCTAAAATTGTATATATATATTTTTTATAAACATTGTAAATATTTATCGCATCAGTGCCATTTTTTGATACTATAGCCATATTCATCCTCTTTCTAACTGGAATTTTGCTTTTCAGAAATATGTACGTTTGATACTGTTTTCCATGTTGATGTAGTAGTGTCGCTGTATCTGACTATATATTTCTTCACCCATTCCTCAAATGGCACATGACCCAAACCTTTTGTCTTGATCGCTTTAACCGTCACTTTTCTTCCAAAATCCACCTGGGTAACAGACATGAATTAGGACATCTTTAAGATAATGTTTGGTTGCCCTCTCCCGACACAGGGTAAATTTGTTTGGGTCGGTAAGTAGATGGGAAAATCTTTTTTTTTTCTAGAAAATTTCAACATATTTGTTGACTGACAGTCGGTCGGGAGATGGCAACCAAACATTTTTTTTAAAAGATAGCCTTATGAAAAAAAATATCTAGTTCAAACTTTATTCTGTATTTCCTTAGTTAGCTGTCCCTATCAAAGGTTCAAATAATTCAAATGGCTCAATCTGTATTGTATAATTATCCAATTAAACATTTCATACATATAAAATAAAATTTAATATAATCTTCAGCAAATTCTGTCTTGTTAAAATTCCATCCACTTGATATAAATCATTGCACTCATTTTTCATTTTTTCATTATATAATTTTATTTATATTCCATATATTTTCATTTTGCAATGTATATTTTCCGTTTGTATTCTATAGTTTATATTTATATCCCATGATTTTATTTGTATTCTATAATTTTCCATTTGTTAGTTCGTGTTGGTTTTTAAACATAATTTTCTAGTTGTAGTATATAGTTATCAATACCAATGGAAAATTCAACAATAAAGACAAAAAAAATTAAATTACAAAAGGAAAATCCAAAATAACCAAAAAAATATATTTTAAAAAATAGAAAAACAAATGGAAAATAATAAAATACAAATAAAATTTTATATCCGTCTCAAAAAAAATGAGATGGTTTATGCTATACCCAATGAATGTATATATTCCTATTGTTCTAAAAAAATCTACCTGTATCCATGGATTTGACTCCTTTTCGTTTGGACTCCAACCAAACGTGTGGGAGAGTCTGGCGTATTGGGGCAGGTAATCCTTGTCGAAGATACTGGAAACCGTCAGTTTGTTATCCGTCACAGTCTCCACTAAATGATTGTTGCATGCATCGGCTATATTAAAAATAGAACGACAGTTGTTATAATTAACTCGAAGTTCAATAAAATACGTGGAAGAGGAAAGTTCAATTATTGCAAATCAATATGATAATTCTACAGTGAATCATTAACCACTTTGTAAATCAAATACACAACATCTACGTCATGGAATTGTAGGAAAATGTATGTTTTAAAGTTATGTTGAAAATTGGTAATTTTTTTCCTTCCAAATATTCACTAATTATTTCAAGTTACTTTACAATTTTAAAGATTTACACTGAAAAATTTGCTATTCGTCATTCATTTGAATGCACATGTTGGTAGTTTGCTAATTAATTCGGTATTATTTTATAATAATTATTATTATTCATCTTATAAAATTAACATGACTATTAACAGTTTTATAAACTTATTCAATCTTATCGTTTAGTCGAATGCTGACTTGGGGGTTTCATAAATAGTGCTAGACCAGACTTGTTATATCCCAGGGAACTTGGCATAAGAGATATCACAAAATCTGACACATCTGTTTTATATTTGGATATATTGTATGTATCTAGAAAAAGACGTTAATGGTAACCAACAACAAAATTTTGAAATAAACGTGATGGCTTAAGGTAGGATTCTTCTCTGGTTTCTGAGTAGATGAAATAGTCAATGTATATTTGCTTATATGTCTTATATATTTAGGTGAAAGAGATTTAAAAGACCATATTTTTCTTTCCTCATCACAATTGTACAACTTTACTTAGAAATGGTAAACTGTGATCGAAAACTAACAGGGACTATATTTTTTGATGGAATGGTGTGGTATGAAAATATCTTCTTTTAAAATACATCAAATAAATATGAATTTCCAAACAATCTACAATTATGTTAGCTTTTAAAAGCTTCAACTCTAAGTACAAATATGAGCCAAAAATCCGCAGAAAGTGTTTTTACTCTCTTACTAAACGGTCAAAACTTTTTATTTTTGTATCATTTCGTATCTCTATATGACTGCTTTACCATATGTGAAAATAAGAAAAATTTAAATATAGGGCGCATATAAAAATAACTTACATATCCAAAAAAAAATTAAGAAAAACAGAGAAAATTCGGATTATTCAAAATCCATTATTGTTAAACTATTTGTGTCAATTTAGTAATATCATCTTATAGATCCTAGATGGTAATATCTTTTTATGCACAAAGAAAAACATTTCATCTCTTGAAATACGAGAAAAGATTTAATCTTTCGAAATAGAAGACCCTATCTCATGATTGGATACAGTATTTTTATTCTTAATGGCCAGGGAAAAGGTAATGACCTTGACCTGACCTAAACTCTAATATAAAACGGTCAAAACTAATCTAACTAATACCATCATTAGTAATATTGTCTTCTTGATTCTGTGAAAATTTCATTAATTTTTAAATACAAGAAATACAGTTTTGTGTGAGTAACATCCTACCTTAATTTATGTAGCAATATGCCCTTATCATCTGCATGTAGAGATTATGAAAATCGATACCCAAGAGTAATTTGTGTGTATAAATTTGTTAAAAAATGTTTAATTAAAAAACCACCCATGTTCAAATTATTGCGATTGTTCAATACTTAGAACTATAAGGATATGTGTAACCTTGGTAAATTTATTTATTATAGCTTGAGGCGAAGCGAAGAGATGACCTTGTAATCCGATGATTGTATTTTTCCATTATTTTTTTTTATTTCACTATTATTATTTATATACGTACATTAAAATATTTATAAAGCAAGAATATCAGCAGTTTCGTTTATTTAATCAACATTTTTAAAGTTCTATTGTCGATTGAATGGCCTTGTCAGAAAAAAAAAGTTTTCCATCAAGTCTAATGTTGATGTTTTTTCTTTAAATCCAAAATGTAAGGCCATTAGTTATTTACTGAATTGTCTAGGAATTTTTCCCTATCATGACAAGGGGCAGACGGCAGGTATGATCGTTCAACAGGGGGGCGCTAATTTTTCCATGGCACCCGACCCAACCTCTAATCTTTTTGGAGATTCTTGTTTGCTCTGCTTATTTTGATTATTTTAATCGACGTTTGAACTTGATTATCGTTTTTATCTTTAAATCTTATTTTTCATAGAAATACATGTCACAAAGTTGTTTGATAAAAGAAAGCATACCTTAACATGGTGCAAAAAATTACAAATCGCACATCGTCAAATTAGTTATTGGAGTGCATTACATTAGTACCCGTTTTGTATAATAAATTCAATTTTCAATTTGTTTTGAAACATCAGATTTTCTATTATCGTTGTCACTCTATGATTTTAACAACAACAGCAAGAACAAAAGTAACAAAATTTATTGAAACTTAATAAAATATATGTATTTTTCTTTTAGATGACTAAGCGAGTGACTATTGAGCAAAATTTATTAGCAATAGATAGAAAGTAAATTGGTGGAGGAAAAGTCTAATCAAGAGGTTTGAAAATCATCTATTCCTGTAAGTATTCTACAAAAAATTCATAAAATTTTAGAAATGATATGATAAGGTAGGGTATCTTTTTCAAATTGTGGAATTTAAACCCTGTGGGTCAGAGGTCTGGCTGTTGGATAGGGCTCTCTAAATAATATAGGAAATTTGGCTTTTCTAAACTTCGGTAGTCGTTCTGTAATTTCTATGCGATCTAAAATATTCTGTAAACGATACAAATTTGTGAAGAGGGCATAAAACAGGGTACCCTGAAAATTCCGAAGTGGAGATCAGGTGCTAAGTGTTGACGGGGCTGTTGACGTATTCAGATTCTGTTTAAAATAAAAGACTAATAATGAGTATGAAACAAGTTAATCAAAACACGGTCCAATGATAGTTTATACTTCCTAACAACAAATGAAAGATAAATTTAACTTAAAGATTTATTGATTGATTGAATTTATGTTGTTTAACGTCCCTCTAGAGAATTTTTCACTTATATGGAGACGCCACAACTTAATGATAAAGCAGTTTAATTTGATAAAAGTTTTATTTATTAAATACAGCACGATAGCCATTTTTTATTTTTTTTGATACCTTCGATATCCGAATTCATGAAAAATAACAAATTGTATTCCTTATTAATGCACAATTTTTAATGTACATTTCTTAACAATTTTTGAAAAAATTAAAATAACTCTTCCGTACCAGAATTGAAAATAGAATTGAATGCATAGCAGGATACGAGTTCAGTTAAATGCACGTAACTTGAGAGTGCAAGGTATTATGTAAAAGATAAAAAGAATATGTAAGTATGAAATTTTTATACATTATACATACTCCATTACACTATCATTTATGCAAAGAGATTATAGAATTTAAATGTGGATTTCATCTCTTTGTCTTACTTTTCTTTGGTACACATAATCCTAGAAACACCCAGAAAACAGAACATAATGACGTGTTAAAATTCCAAATATTCATAATAAAGCTGTCATGTCAATTTAATTCCATAACAGTAAAGATAGTTAAATTATGCACATTCCTTTACATAAAATAAAGAAATGAGTAAAAGTACGTGATAACCAAACTTTGAATACAAGATTAAAATAAACAGAATCGGTGTATGGAAGGTTTCATCAGATATAGGTAAATAAATCACTTTGAATACAAATGGGATTTTGTTTGTTAGTGAGGATTTAATTTGTTTGGTGTATAAATCCAGTAAAATTATTTTCATTGAAGAATCTTAATCAAAATTTTTAATTACTTAAGCTTTAATCAATGTTAAGGCGTTTGTAGAAATATAAAATGGTTATTGAAGATGTTGAATTGAATCAATATCCGTCTGTTTGTCTGTCACTTCTTCCCCTTTCTCTCTCCCTCTATGTAAACATGCCAGCGATGGTAGATGAACTAGTAAAGAGGACAAAATATTTTTTGTTAGTGAGCAAGAGAATTTTGTTTAAATGCATGCCTTCGGCATCGACTAAAACCCATGTGATATATGTATAATGTCAGCATGTGATATATGTATAATGTCAGCACAAGATAATAAGTTGCATATCAACTTACAAATATGTCGCATCTTCTCATAATTAATTCGCATGTTAACATACCGGTACTTATCTGGTATGTTAACATAAGACACATGTCAACACATCCCTGTTGCATCTTCCTTGCATGAGATGTTAAATAATGGCGTGACTTAGTAGGTTTACCACATACAAACAGATTGGTAACTTGCATGTCAGGATAATAACTTTGCATGTAGGCATAATTATCTTCCGTGTTAATATATGTATATTTTTCTCGAATATTTAAATAGATTTCCTCGCTGGTAGGAACAGATAATGTACTTGCAACAAATATTTATTTCTTATACTTAAAAAAAAAATGACATTGAAATGTAAGTTTTAAACGTTTTCCTCCTTTTCACAGAATTTTGTATTTTAACCAAAAAAAAAACATCTAATCATTAAAACAGATATAATTTTTGGTACACCTATAAAAGCAAAGATTGGTTTAAACTGTTATATAGAGTTAAAAACAACACGTAATACTCGAGTACACTTGTCAAGTTCTTTCTTTTGAAAGTTCTCCCAAATTATGGCAAGTGGAATTCTTTAGATCAAATTTTATTACGATGTGTTACATACAAATATTGAAATAATTTAAGCAGGTCTGGTAATACAATTATATTAGCCACAATGAACAAAATAGCTATTCCTACAGATCCGACATACAATGCTTGTGGTCTGTTATCTTGCGCAGAAATTTTACTTCTTCTGTAGATAGACGTTGTTTTCTTAGAAATTGTTAAATTCTGCACGATAACAGCCAATCTGGCGAGGAGTTCTGATTCCGTTAGAGTTGAGTTATGTCTTTTGACACATGTACATGGACAAGAAGACACGATTGTACTTGAAACTGTCGTTGTAGACATTAAATTTTGTGTCGATGTCATTGAAGACATTTGTTCCGATGTCGTTGTAGGATCTTGTGTCCAGGTGATTGACCTTGTATCGGTCGATGTTGTTGTGGATATTTCAGTTGCTGTCTTCACACCTGCTGTTGTTCTCATTGTGGTTGTTGACATCATTGTTGTGGACAATGACGTCACTGAATTCAAAGACATGACTTCTTGTGATAAAAATAATTGATCACATAATACTGTTAGTATAATAACTTAAAATCCATTAAAAACAAAAAAAAACCTCAGAGTCTCCATTCCATCTCAATTAAGTAAGAAATTGTGATAATTTGATTTAATTATTTCTAATTACCTTCACAGCCAAGGACATCAAAGCGTAGACTGCAGTAATCATTACAGTCCGTGGGATAGAGTCGTAGATAGCGAGCATTTACTGGAAATGGAAGGTCATTCCTCACTAAACTCGTGGAGTCACTATTTGCGTTGAATTCCTAAAAACAATACGACTATCAATTCTATATTTCATAAGGTTCTTTATTTAAATTAATTTATCTATAAATGAAATGACCCTAAAGAGATATTGTTTTCTGTGTGGTGTGTACATCATATGTGAACAAGAATTGTTGTGAAACACTGGTGTCCCCACATAACAGCTTATGGCGTTGGTTAAAGATTCTCGATTGCGCATGTCCAACGCAAAGTTAAAAGGTCAAAATTATTGGTATCCAAAGGAGGGTCTTGTCACGAGAAATACACCTGTGAATGTGAAAGCCCTTAAACTATTTGCTTAAAAGTTATTTCTAAGATTAAAGGTTTTAAAAGTGAGTAAAACTCAAAACTCGAGGTCAAGAAAATTCTTGTCACGATGAATAAACTTGTTAACTTCAGGCTTAAAAGCTATAGCACCACTATTCAAAATTTAATGCCAAATCTAAAGATTTGTAATTTTTGTACAATTGGGTCATACTCAAAGGTCAAGAAGTCAGATTTGGTTGTACCTTATGAAATAATACACCTGTAAAATATATGAAAGCCATAGCCCTGCGCACTCAAAAGTAATGAGCAAGATTAAAGTTTTTTGCGGACAGACAAACAAAAAGGTAGAGGGACAGTCAGGCAAAAAAATATATATTACCAAATCTTCGATTACGAGGGGCATAACATCCCATATTAACTACAAATACGTATTAATGGAAATCCCCAATCATAATAAGAATAACCATCTTCATTTCTCTTTCTCTCTCTCAGTGTTGTTAAATATATATTTGAAGTAACAAAAATGACTTCAGATTTTCTATGAACTTGATGGAATCTTTGTATGATAACAAGGATATTTTTGACAAATTAACAAGCTCTATGATAAACATGATGACTTTAACTTTTCTATCGTCAACTTCTCTTACTTGTGCAGCAATATACCTTCATCACCTGCATACGGAGTTTGTATAGCTCAGTTGATTCAATACACAAGAGCATGCTCTACGTATGAACAATTTCTAAAACTAGGTATATTACTGATTGGCAATCAAGTTGATGAAACAAGAATATCAGCAGACTCGTTTAAAGTCATCATTTCGTAAGTTCTACGGTCGATACAATGACCTTGTCAGCAAATACAGTTTATCATTGAGTCTTATACTAGCTGACATTTTTCATTCTAATTGTTAGGCTATTGTTTACATACTAAATTGTCGACGGATTTTCCCGTTTCCCCGATTATGACAAGGATCACAGTGACCGGTCGGCAGGGGATGCTCACTCCTCCAAGGCACCTGATCCCACCTCTGATAATTTGGAGGTCTGAGTTTGCTCTGCTCCAATTTTGTATTGTTTAATGGACTTTTGAGCTTGAATACTGTTCGTAATCTCCATAGATTTCATTTCAAGAACATCCAATGCATATTGATAGTGATATTGATATGGAAACATCCTCCGGTAGTTGAAATTAGATGTTGAATAAACTATGTTCGAGAAAAGGGGCAGGATAAATGAATAAAACTTAACATTAAAATATATGGGAAAATTTCATCTTTTGAAGAACAGCGTTGTAATAGTGAATGAAGAGTAGGTTGATTCCATTTGGACATCATCTAACTTATTATGAGAACGTACTTTTTTATTGAAAAAAGCAAACATTTTGTAATGTATCATAGTATATCATGACAATATGACATAAAAATTTGAACTCATGAATACTAGTACATAGTACATTTATTTTCACAGACCGCTTATGAGATTTCAAAGTTGGAATATGTGATTCAATCAAGTATCATAAAAAAATCAATACCTAGCTTAAACAGCTGTTAAGTGTAAAAGGAAATTGACAAACTTTTAATCATTTTATTCAAATTGCTTGGCAAGAAGTCATCCTTTGTATTATTTTTTTTGTAAATACATACTTATAAGTTTGAATTTTATTGTAATGCCACATTGATACGTTGATTCACCGGGCGTTAGAAGTAGAAGTTAAGACTCTGTATAAGTTTTTAAAAAACAGAAACTGTCCCTTTGTTTTATAAAACATATCGAGATAACGAACAGTATTCAAGATCAAAAGTCCATTAAAAATACAGAGCAAAGATAAGTAATAAAATTAGTATTAAAAGCGTCAGTTAGCATTTGACTGAATGATAAATTGTATTTAGTGACAAGGACATTGTATCGACCATAGAACTTACGAAATGATGACTTTAAACTACTATAATTGCATTCTTGTTTGATCAACTTGTTTGTCAGGACTTAATCTCCTTTAAGATACTATTCATACGTAGAGCATGATCTTGTGTATCGAATCAACTGAGCTATACCAACTCCGTATGCAGGGGATGAAGGTATATTGCTGCATAAGTAAGGGGAGTTGACTATTGAAAAGTTAAAGTCATCAAGTTATCATACGAGGGGCGTTCAATAAATAATGTCATTGGGCTCGGAAAGAAACAAAAAACACTTTTCTATGACTTAGTCTTAATGATTTAACTAAAATATTCTCTTTCAATTAAAACGCATATCTGTAACATTTACATTCAATTTCTAATTGTTTTAGAACACATTTTTGAGTATGACCCTTCGTATACTGGAATATGGCAGATCCTATGATTTGCTGTACTTGTTTTTTTTCTTTCTGATAGATGTTTTTATAAGTTTAGGAAATAAAACAAGTCAAAGGTAGAAAGATCTGGCAAATTTTGTTGGTGTGACAAAACATTAACTTTCTGTTTATCCCCCAAAACTCATTTACTCTTCATGGCCTTTGGGTTTGGACGCCGTCATGAAGGCATTTAATGTAGTGAATTCCTCTTTCTGTTTCCTTCCTCTCATAAACCTTTCATTTTTTTGCCAAAAAAATTGTTTTCTAGACTTCTCCAGAAATTTAGCTTCCTCCCCAAATATGAATTTGAACAACAAGACCGTTAATATTTAAGAAAATTGCATATAACAGTGTATAAAACTGTTTTATGCTCTTGCAATTCTTTGCTCTTCTTACGCCTTTGCAGTTTTGTCAAGTGCATCTTACTGTAAATTTGTTTTAAGAATTCAACTTTCATTATCTGTTAGCATTTCAAAAACTCGTGGATAAGTACAATTTTTGATTTTTTTAAAATTATTGTTTGGATATTCCTACACGCTGTCGTTTTCATGCATTTTTAAAAATATAGGGTGACCTTTGAGTATTAAACTTTTTTACAATATAATGTTTCTTTAAAACAATATGAACTATCCCCAAAATTATTTTTAGCAATTTTGCTATGTGTCTTAAAGTCAATAAAACATAATCAGTGATAATTTGTTGAAAGTTCGCAAATTAACATCGGTTGTTGTAAGTCATTGTTGCCAAGGACGGTACCCATTTTTGATGCCCTTTATATAATTTTTGTTTATTGAAATCTACTTGTTCACATGTCTATAAAACAGGCATTGGTTGCTGTAAATTTCACATATTTCAATTAATATATTTTTTGGATATTAACAAGTTTTACAGCTGCTTTAATGAAGCGTTTAATTTTACTCTAGTTTACGGATTCTTGACCATTTATTTTTAATGCAGTGTCTCGAAAAGCTCTTGTTTTCCAGCTTCCCACGATGAAATACTGCGATGAAAAGTGGTCAAACAAATTGTTATCAATTCATTAAAAATTCAATAATGAGAGAAAGTCAAGCTTTATGTCATATGACTACTATGTTGTATATCATTGAGCTAATGACATTATTTATTGAACGTCCCTCGTAAATACGGGTTGGTCACGAGATTAAATTCCATAAAGCCCGAAGGGCTTAACTGTATTTATACAGTTAAATGTTAAAACGTCTGAAGAATTTGAAATGAAAGCGCTAACGTTTTACAACTGTGTTGTCGTTTTTTCTTTTTTTAAGTTAAAGATACGCATTGCTTTCAGTAGCGTTATGTAAAGGAAAACATTTGCAAAGGTAAATAAATAGAGTTAAACAGGTTGGGACCAATCGCCCAAGTGGGATATAATAATTTGAGATATAATATCCCAAATGGGCAATAAATTGACAGTGCAAAAAATGAAAGTTTTATTTTGGCTATTAATATCATAATTCCGCATCAAAACACTTAAAAGGCAATAACTTTTGGTTGACAAGTTTTCCTGTATGCCCATTGTTTAGTAGATTGATCCCTCGGAAGTTCCATAACTTCTTGGGGATCAATCTTACTAACGACAGGGTTGCAGAAAAACTTGCTTATCAAAAGTTGTTCTGATGCGGAATTGTGATATTTAAAGCCAAAATAAAAATTTTCATTTTTTGCACTGTAAATTTATAGCCCATTTGGGATATTATATCCCAAACGGACTATTATATCCCATTTGTTGACCTCTTTTCACGTATAAGATTTTGGACAAACCTGTTTCACATAAATACAAAAAAAGGTCAGCCAATATCTGGCGCAATTGGTACCCATATATGAATTCCAATAGATGTTGGAAGACCTAGTCTTCAATAACTACATAGATGTTGTCAATCAAAAAGTCAAGCATCTTTTAATACCAACTTCAGAGTACATTTATCAAGTAAGATTACCCTTTGTTCCTACTCAACTCCCGGATTAGAACAAACTTGAATTTACACTGGGTACATTTACTTAAGCTTTCACATAAAATACGACTTATCTGGCTAAGTTGTCCTCGAAAAAAAAAACGTGTTTAAAAGGTTATATTATTTAGTTACTTATTTTTGACAGCTGGACGGAATTAATCGAAAACAGCGATCAAGATCTAGATGTGATCAGAAAGGTTCCTTTGAGCTTTCATCTATTGAGCAAAAAGGTTAAATTTTAAGATAAGAATGTAAATGTAAATGATGAGAACAACGAATAGTGCAATATAACCATTGAAAAACAAATTTAAAAAACAATTTTTAGCTGCACTGTTTCTTGCATTGTTGAGGAAAAGATTTAATTTAAACAAACGATTCCCAAGGAATTGGACATCAAAGACATTTGAATAAATTATTGATCACCGCGGTATAAAAGTACAAGATGAATAATTTATATTTAAAAAATAATAATGTGTTTAAAAATGTTTCCTAATGTTTTGGTACATGTTTATTATCATCGACTATATTCATTTCAATTCTAGTTCCAATTAATTTTTTTTTCCATGAAGACTAAAACTATGTTTAGCATAATTGAATAAATCCCGTGTTTGCGGGGTTTTTTCATAAATAAAATGTGTCTTTCGAATTGTTTGAAAAAATACCCATGAAAATGATTTTTCTCAAATTTGCATCAGATGTACATCATTTTGTCCCCCGCTTGAAAAGTGAGGGATATTAATTTGGGTCTGTCCGTCCGTCCGTCTTTCTGTCTGTAACGTTTCCGTTTCCACACGATATCATAGGAACCCTTAGAGCTTTCACAATGAAATTTTGCATAGCACCTCCCTATGGACTAAATTAGAACCCTATTGATTTTGAGGTCAAAAGGTCAAAGGTCAAGGTCATAAATTTGCAAATCTGTCTGTTATAACACTTTCGTTTCCGCGCGATATCTCGAGAACCCTTTGAGCTTTTGCAATGAAATTTTACATAACAACTCCCTGTGGCCTAAGGAAGACCCCTATGATTTTGAGACAAAAGGTCAAAGTTCAAGGTCGTAAATTTGTACATTCTGTCTGTGTGTAACACTTTCCTTTCCGGGCGATATTTCAAGATTTTCATCTTTTGCAATGTAATTTTATACCAAAACTCCCTAGGACATCTCTCACCCCCTCTCAAAGTGTCCCGCCCCGTTTGTTTTATGAATATTTATTATATTACATGTTGCTATTTTTAGCTCAGGGGCATGAGGAGAGTTATTACGTATAAAACACGTTCTCGGCGGACTTTATATTCTTATTACATCTATTAGAACTGTTTAATAAAGGTTAAATTAGACACCATGCATTGTGTAAAATTTTGACAATATCGAAAGTGAATATATATACATATATGTGACTTCATCTTTGCATATGACTTTCGCATGTTGAAAGCGGTTTCGTGGTGTAGTGGTATGTCTCTCGCTTTACATGTGAGAGGTGCCGGGATCGAATCCCGGACGATCAATTTTCTTTTTTTTCCGAAATACTTTTTTTACTTAATGATAGTATTCAGCATGTGAAATAAAAAAAATTTAGAGGTCTGGCTTGTACAAACTCATAAAATCATCATTACAGTGTTATAAATATTCAATATAAAAAGAATTTTCTATACACATAATAAAGAATAAGCAATCAAATCTTTATATACATATTGGCATATTTTATTTGCTTCAGTATACATGTATACATTTAATAATTCTACAAATTCAGTCAGGGGGATCCGAACCCCC
>PRKT01000088.1:1162596-1186577 GCA_003671525.1 Saccostrea glomerata | reverse complement strand
CCCCCCCCCCCCCTCCCCGAACTGCGCATGGTTTACTTTTTCCCTAAGCAGGGGACACAAATTCTCTGAATTAGCTTGTTTTTATTGTCTTTCCTCAAAATACGGCCTTTTGCCTTTATATGTTTTATATAAAAAGTGCAGGTACATCTTCCAAAATGTATCAAAAAGGCCATCCTTAAAGAATTGTTTGTTTGCTCTCTCCCGACCTAGAGATTTTAAAAATAACCCTTACCAAAACTTTTTTACATCCCAGGATGCGATTTTTTTTCTCTTATCCCGTCATCAAATATGTTTAAATTTTTTGGAAAAAAAGATTTTCAAACTTTCTTCTGAATCAATGCTTTTACCCTGAATACTGTATGCATTGCAAAAAAAAAAAAACCAGCAAAAAAAAAAACCCGACCTCTGGAAATTTCAGAGTTGGGATCAATTAACCAAGGATGAGTAAGTATCCCTTGTCGACCGGTCACAACCCCTGAAGCTCATGCATTGTTTATTCTTATATATTTAGAATAATGCTTCTCTGCCCTTGTCCTATTCAGAGTAATAGATATTGGGTCAATAGGTATGTGGGAAAATCTTTTTCCAGAAAATTTTAACATTTTCGATTACGGTATACTTGAAATAAAAAGACAAAAAATATCGCATCCTGAAAAGGGTTTTTTACTTTTTAGTCGTGCAATTTTAATTTGTCAGTCGGGAGAGGGCAAACAAATAATTTTATAAGGATGGCCTTTTAATACATTCCGGAAAATGGAACTTACATAATTAACAAAAAGACCTTATTTAAAAGAAAGACAATAGAAAAATGTTGGAGATTTGAGGCAATTTTGAAAAAAAAATATTTTTCATAATTTTTGTAGAATTGTTTGTCAATAAATTTGTAAGTCACATTTTATTTTTGTAAAAAAAAAAAAAAAAAATCACCCCCCCCCCCTCAAAAAATGTCTTTGATCCAATTTTAGGGGAATCGTATGTTCAAATAAAACTTTTCCTGTACACGAAACGGTGCTGCTAAAAATCATTATTTTTCCTTAATATTTATTTTCAATTTTTATTTGCACTATTCGTTGTTCCCGTCTTTTATATTGATTTTCATAATATGACGTACCTACACTTATAAACCTTTTTAGCTCAATTGAAAGCTCCAGTAAAAATACTAAGCCAAAATAATTTCCCAAATATCATATAATTATACAAATATTCAGGAAAAATCTTTCAAAATTTTATTATCAGATGTGGATACTTTAGAATTCCAAGGAACCTTTGGAAAATTTGAAATCACAATACACTGTAGTATCAAATTAACGTACGACTTTTCATCTTATATACAACCATTTCCAATGATGAATAAAAGTCCGGACTTTTTTTTAATATCATTGACAGCTGTTTTTTTTTTTCAATTAAATGGAACTTACTTTGCCATTGGTCATTTGCAAAATTATTTCGTTAAAAACATTCTGAGAGTACATCATTATTATTATAGTAAATAGATTCTCGAGTTTCTGATTGACATATTTATGTAGATTTTGAAAACCATGGGCTCGTAACATAAAGCTTGCTAAGTTTTTGACTTAAGTAGGGTCATAAGAACGTTTTAGGCACAATCTTAGGACCTGCCTAAGTACTACTTAAGTATGTCTTAAACCGTAACATAAAGCGAACTTAGGAAGGTCTTAGCTAAGTCAAACTTATGTTCAAAATACTTTTTATGAATCACCCTATATTTTTTCATTTTATTCAGATATATTGCTACAAAATGATTCGGTTACGTTTTAATTAAATATTTATAAAGGTTAACGTCCTTACCTATCGTTTTAGTTATGTAAGATTAGATTTTGTATTAAAGATATAATTTAATTTGCTGTAAAATACACTGCATATTTGATTAAGAAAAAATACTGAGTTGTCACATAACGGTGATCTGTGGTTCATTGTAAATGTATGAATATTGTTTATCCCCCGAAGCTGCGATGTTTTCAGTTACCGTTTATTGTTCTTTTGTTTTGACAAATGTTCACTTGCTGTGTTATTCTCGTAGACATGACAATATAACCGAACGTCTGTCTACTTGAAATTAAAACTCTAAAAAAGTGCAAAGAAGATTGGAGTAGTTATGATTATTTACAATTACATCAAGAGTGGAAATTCTTTCAGGACATCTTTTTTCCCATTTACCCCCCCTCTCTCTCTCTCTCTCTCTCTCTCACCCACCTAGCTCTGTCTCTTGATCAATCAATCGAACTCTAGGAAACCCTGTCTAAATACGCGCTTGTCATTCTACATTTATCTTAATTTACAGACACTCTTTATAAGTTTTTTGGTCATCATCCCCTTACTCCACAACATTTTTCTATGTTTAAAAATCTATTTTATCTCATATTTTCAAAGTCAACATACAGATCCATGAATTAGACTATTACAGTACGTTTTACTTATAATGATTAGTTGATTAGTGTTTATACCGATCTAGGTAGGTCCCACTAATTTCAGAGGAATCCCCCAAATTAAATTTTGCATTTTCATGTACGATGTCTTGAGAGTAATAGTGGAATCATTGATCAGTAACCCCCCCCCCCACACCCCCACCCCGACGCAAAAAATTCTCATAATAGTATTTAATAGGAATTATTAATTTCTTCTATGCATAATATGAATAGAGGAATGCTTTAACACCGAAAGTCAGCATAAAATAGTTTTGAATAGATGTATAAGAAAGTTAAGATATACTTAAGTCACCTCTTCCGACCGCCTAAGTTTTGCTAAGATTGTCAAATCTTAGTACGCTTCTAGTTACGGACTTAAGTTTTAGACCATACTTACATGTAAGTCCTACTTAAGCACGGTCTTAGACTTAAGTAGCCTTTATGTTACGACCCCCAGGCCTTCCAACAGTCTACTAGTATTAGCCCCGATATTAGCAGAACTATTTGCTCGAGTTTCTGATTAACAATATCTATGTAGTTCTATGATCAATACAATGACTTTGTCAGCAAATGGTACATGTGTATTAAATTCAGTAAAAATAATGCTGACTGACGCTTTAATACTAACTGTTATGTCATTGTTTACACATTGAATTGTCGAGGACATCTCCGTTATTTTCCGATCATAACAACGAGCACAATGCGGGTGTGACCGGTCGGTAGGGGATGCTCACTCCTCCATGGGACCTGATCCCACCTCCGTGTTTGCTCTGATCCAATTTTGTATTGTTTTATGGACCTCTGACCTTGAATACTGTTCATTGTCTCTATGTATTTTTCTTGAATGTGATTTGGTATGCTGCCAGTCTTTTGTTTGACGTTGTTATCAAATATCTAATTTATTAAGCTTCGTCATAGTGGATAAAATATCTATATTCGATATTATTTTTCTCAAATATCTGATGTATTTTATTTCTTCGGAATAAGCTGGAGATGTCTGTATATTGTTTTATTCCTTTTGATGTGGAATCTATTTTATAAAGGCCTTTTTTCTTGCATTTCCTCTTGAACAAGCTTTACCATGGTGTTTGACTTTCATTTTTTGCCATTATCCAATATTTCATTTGTTAATTAAGCTTTGTATACCGTGTCAGGATAGAATATTTTTATTTGATGTTTAATAAAATCAACTGATTTCTTCTAATCCTCGGTAAGGTTTTCCAGGTCTGAGACAATGCAAGTCTCTATTCATCCATTAGCTCCTACTGTTTTACGAAGCTAAATGGTCCGTTTGTCACTACATGATCTTGCCAATGTGACGTCGGGATAATGTGTTCTAGGAATGTTGGAATTTGCTATATAGATTATTTTGATTAATATAAGCAGGACAAGTAGATTAACTCATCTACGTTTCGTACCATCCCGGTATCTCAGTCGGTAGACAACTGATCGGAAAGTTGTGGTTGGTAAATTTAATAAAGACTTTAAAAGCCAAGGCGTCCTATAACGACAGGCATTGTCACAACTCTCAATAACCATGAGTACCGAGAAGTGTTCCAACTTTGAAGCCCATCAGCGGTATATGATGACGTCTTTATATGAGTGGAAAATTCTCGAATGAGATGTAAAATCATGCAATTCATCAATCAATCCATCAAAGTCTCACTAGCTATTGGACAGCATTATGACACTTGACCTTTCTTGACATAAAAGTCGTTCTTTCGTGTGATATGATGTAACTTTCTAACACGAATTTGTTTGTTGTTTAACGTCCCTCTCGAGATTTTTTTTACTTGTATGAAGACTCCAATCCCTGCTGTTGTAGAGCTGCATTTTTTAAAACCTATACTCATCACTCAGTGACATTAAGCAGTAAGGTATCTTTTTCGTGACAGCATTTTTTGCGACACTGGACCTCGATGGGTACGGTCTTATCCGAAGGACCGGTCTCCATGTCCTACAGTGGGCCTCAAACTCACGATGAAAATATCAACCCTTACTCCGCAACTCTAGAGCAGACACTTTACAACTGCGCCACAAGTAGGATTTTTGTTACCGAGCATGCTGACTGACGTTTTTCATACAAATTGTTAAGTCCATTTTTATACAATGAATTGACGACGTATTTTTCGTTATTTCCCGATCATGACAAGGAGCACACGGCGGGTATGACCGGTCGGCAGGGGATGCTCACTCCTCCATGGCACCTGATCCCACCTCTGATGTTTAAGAGGTCCGTGTTTGCTCTGCCCCTATTTTGTATTGTTTTATGGACTTTGATATACATAATACTATTCGTTATCTCCATATCCTTTATTCACTTAAATTAACCTTCTGGGGTATTTTTGAGAATTAGGTCAAAATTCGTTGTATTTTTCATAATGTCTCATTACATGTTCTTACAGAGTTATCTCTGATATGACCCAAATATGCTAATTATCTGCATTATGAGCAATGATAGAAAAATACGTCAAATCAAGCTGACAAGTAACAAGCTTAATAATAAGGGTATTTTACAATCGCCGTAGTGCCAAACAATACTAGCATATTATGTACCAAAAAAACCCACATATTTCTCTTGAATTCTCAAAATATGAGGAGTAACAGACGGACAGACAGACACACACCGGGTAAATTGATACATAACTATCACTTGTCTCTGCAAATGACTCTAAATATTGACAGACTTTAAAGACAAAATGAACTTTTCTTGGCTTAAGTTTATAAAAAGATGACGATAATTTTATTTGACCCAGAGTGGACATTAAAATATATATATTGTACTTTTGACGTACATTAGAAGAGCCATATTGTACTACTGTCCAGGTAGAGGCCGTGTTGCTGTATTTGACTTGGTACTTCTTCACCCATTCGATTAACCCACCCATTCCTTTTGTCAGCACAGCTCTTATCGACATTTCTCTTCCGAAATCTACCTGTGAAACAAACATTTATTGATATTATTCTCTCAGCATTCTGAATTGTAAGCAATATCAATGTAAAAGGTGTTATAATGAATAGTGAGATCTAAAAATCAATAAACAAATGAATACAACTATGTTTAGAGGGCATAAAACAAGGACCCCTGGAAATTGCAGAACTGAGATCAGGCATCAAGGAGTACACGTCCCTTGTTGACCTGTCATACGGCTCTAAGAATCGATCAAGGATAATTTTACCAGATCAATACAGGGGTCTCAATGCAGGTGTGACCAGTCGACCGCTTTTGTGTTTGCCTTTTATCTTCACTTTTTACATTTATTCAGACTGAACATTAATCCAGACTTAAAGTAATCAAAACTTTCACATAGAATTTTCATTTAATATGTCCGAAAATAAACATGTACCTGTATCCAGGGATTGGCCTGTGATGCCAGCGGACTCCATCCTTGTGCATTAGACAATCGGGCTTTTAGGGCGGGGTAGTTGACGCTGTAGATACTAGATGCTGCAAGTTTATCGTCTGTTACATTCTTTACCAAATAGCTGTCACATGCATGGACTAAAAGAATAATGAAGATATTTATTGAAGAAAACGAGTCACGGGCAAACCTTACATTATAATCTATAATAACATATGATTTAACTTAATGCAGATTAGAATAACCCACAAATCGACTGCGCTAGGTGCTAACATTTCCAGACTTAAATATGTTTTTGTTTCTCAAGAGCATGCTATAGGCCCAAATATAATTTTTAAACCAAAAAGGGCAACTGACATATAACTTCATGTTACAGAGATTTCAACAAACTCATTTAAAATTAACATGTAAATTCTGTTTTTTGTTTTGTATTGTTTCAATTACAAAAAAACTTTACATGACCTGGATATCAAGTATCTGTAACATAATCCCCAATCGTGTCCATGTTCTTCTTCACCCTATAACTATAGTCTTGCTGGACACCTTTTTACAGTTGACGTAAAATAGTTAGATCACTTATTTTAGGTCCTAAATATAAGAAGCCCCAATCCTTCAACTGGCGTAGGAATTTTTACAAATAGTATGGATTCTGTTGAAGATTACGCTAGACGATAGGCCAGATATGAAAAGAAGACGTTAACACTTAGTCAGAATGGATTACATGTATCTGGAAAATGTTAAAATCACGTATCAAAAGATTGAAGGGCAGTATGAAAACCATCTATCCTTCTGTATTCAATAATCCAGAAATGAGAAAAGAATTAGATAGATTACATGATCAGTTTGTTCTGGTCCCTGCCGACAAAGCGCTTAACAACATTGTCTTCGTTTGTAAGGCTCATTATATATAAATTGTAAGTTAGAAGAACTTGGATTTAATTCTACAAGTGGTAATGCAACTTATACTCAAAGTTCCCTTTCTAAGGAAAAAATTCTTCAAAATCATATGTCAGTTTTGAATATTTTTAATATCCAGAGGAACCAACATGATTTTGACCTACCGTATATATATTTGATTCCGAACCTTCATAAGAATCCTTACAAACGAAGATACATTGCGGGTTCCAGTAAATGTTCAACCAAACCTTTTTCTTAACTCTTCACTAAGATATTGACAGTAGTGAAGTGAAGGAAAAACTTCAAGAGTACTATGCAACAATATATCCAAGGTGTAAATTAGATATGGATACTCAAAAATTCCAAAGAAATTTTGGACAATTTGAAATCACAAGATTTTACCAAAATCAACAACATAAAATCATACGACTTTTCAACTTTATAAACAACAATTCCCCCGGACAAATTAAAGTCCAGGCTTTTTTATACTATTGACAGCTGCTTTTCAATAAAAATGGAACTCGTAAATTTACTTATTTGGTCATTGGTCATTTGCAAAATAATTTTGTGAAAAAAAATTCTGCTTGCACACACAAGTAATCTGAAGTTGACATCAAAAAAGCTCCTTCAGTTTTTGATTGATATTATCTATGTGGTTTTTGGAGACCAGGTCTTCCAACAGTTATTGGAATTCCCATGGGTACCAATTGCGCTCCGTTATTAGCAGACCTATTTTGTATTCATATTAGGCAGAATTTGTGCAAAATCTTATGCGTGAAAAGAAGAAAACACTTGATGTAGTCTTCAACTCATCATTTATAGATATATCGTCGACGTATTGTCAATTAACGATGGTAATTTCCATTCCTATGTCGATACGATAAACCCTTGTGTGCTTCAGATTAAAGATACCACAGAGTCTGAAACATCTGTTTCATACTTTGATATTTTACTTGAAAAGACGTTAATGGTAATCTAAGAAACCAACTCTATGATAAACGTGATGACTCTAACTTTTCAATCTTCAACTCCCCTTACTTATGCAGCAATATACCTTAATCACCTGTATACGGCGTTTATATATCTCACTTGATTCGATACGCAAGAGCGTGCTATACGTATGAACAATTTCTAAAACGAGGTAAAATATTGACAAACAACTTGATGAAACAAGAATATCAGCGCTAGCAGTCTCGTTTAAAGTCATCATTTCGTTAGTTCTTTGGTCGATACCATATTATAGTTTGCAGCTAAGTGTAAAGTTTCACGTTACGTCACGATCTAGTTCACAGCTGTGCTCAAGGTAAATTGTACACGCCTCCTAACCGCAAGATTTACGACTGGAACTTTCTTTTTATCCCTGATTGGTTGCTCGTGCAACAGACTATTTCCGTGTCAATGTTGATTGTTTGAGTTGACCAATCACGTTAATTGTTTACGCTGGATGCATCTAACGAAAAAGATCGTGACGTAACGTGAAACTTTACACTTAGCTGCAAACTATAATAACCTTGTCAGCAAACACAATTTATCATTGAGTCAAATGCTGACTGATTTTTTTCGTACTTATTGTTAGTCCATTTTTTATACACTGAATTGACGACGGATTTTTACGTTCACTAGATCCCACCTCTGATGTTTTAGTGGTCCGTAAGTATGGTGTTAGACTTAAGTACCCTTTATGTTACGACCCCAGGGATGTACGAAAGCTTTATAGGTGTTGTCATTGAGAAACTATTTTAAAATTTTATCATATATGAAAAATACTTTTAAACTAGACAGATGATGTAGTAGATAAGCACAAAAAATTTGATATACGAGTTTGGTAATAATTTACATGATAAAAAAATATTTATTTTGTATACCCAGCTTTTGAATCACAGACGATAGAATTACAACAAATAGTTCACGCAAGGTGAACTCCAAACAGACAATATGTGCATTTTATAAATAAAAAAGTTGAAGATTTTCCTTTATCCTGCAAAAAAATAATTTAAACGAAGCATTTCACTCCGTAAAATATAATAGTTTTGCTCTTCAATTTGGATAATCACGGCTTTTATGTATACTGATAAAAAATTATATTTATTCGTGTTCTTTTTTATATCTTATTTATTAAAAAAAAGTAATTTTAGACTGCAATATACTAGTACATGGAAAAAGATATAGGATTCGTCGGATTTACCTTTTTGCGGGGGAGATGGGAGTGAATTCGTTTTATTAATTTGGTTTAATTATTTTTGTTCCTAACACTTGCTTAATTCCAAAAAATACTCCTTCAATTCTGATTTAATTATATGTTTGAAATACATAGATGATTCTTCACTGTTCAGCTAACAGTCACAAGATATGTATGACTAAATGAATGTAGGAGACACGTTACTTGAAGCAAAAAAAGTGCATTTCTAGATATATCCATTAGCTGCAAAAATAATTTTCATTACAAAATTCAAAAAGTATCTTACTTTTTTCGGGCGTAAAGTATCCAACAATCATCCAGAGAAGTAAATGTAACGTGGAACGCAGCATGTCAGTATTCTCATAGGTGGTTTTAGTTATTTTATTCGCGCCAGACGTCTTTGAGTGTAAAAGGTAGTTCTAAATAGACTCAGTACATGTCACCAATGGATGAGCAAAAATCAATGTGAAACGGCATCGTCAGTAATGTAACATTTTACATTATTCAAACAGACCCCTCACGAGATCTGAAATCTCCATATATAAATATATTTTACGATTTTAAATGCATTGGATTTTCTAATAATTTGAATTAGATTTCAATGTTTATGCACAATGGGGGTTTTGACAATTTGCATGACATTATTTCCATTATTTCCTATAAAACATTCCATTGCATTGTTTCAAACTATGGGTAACCATGTTATTTTTCATTATGAACCTCTATTGTATTCACCTATCATTTCAGCAAAACTTATTGATCACTTCTCGAAGACGCGCGTTGCTATTAATTTTTACATTTTTAATTTTTAAGATAAAAAACACAAAAAGATACTGCGAGTAAAAACAAATTTTAAAAACCATACTACGC
Organism: Saccostrea glomerata; assembly: GCA_003671525.1. NCBI lineage: Eukaryota > Metazoa > Mollusca > Bivalvia > Ostreida > Ostreidae > Saccostrea > Saccostrea glomerata. The sequence continues at coordinate 1,176,843 of PRKT01000088.1, read as the reverse complement.
CTCAAAAGTTATGGCTGCAAACAGACAGATAGCCAGCTAGACGGACAGGGCAAAAACTATATACCCCCGAATTTTCGATTTCAGCTAGGGTCATAACAAAGGTTTAACAATAGGTATTATTATAAGGTTGTGAACTTTGATTTATAGAAAGTTCATTCTGATGTAATTCTCAATGGATATATTCAAATCTTTGTAATTTTCGGAGCGTAGTGATTAGATCTGATTTTTATCAGATCGGAAAAACGTAAGCCAAAATACAACCTCATGATAGGATATATAAATTTGATTACAAGGTCCTTGTAACGACCATAAAATTTATGCCGATTTTCTGTTTATGAATAAGCTTGTTGAAAGTCCTGAAACATCAACTTATCTGACAGCAGCCTGTGTCGTCTTAAAAGTTGTCCAGTTTTTGACGAGCGTATCAACAGTTTTTTAACATAAAAAATATTGTATCATATTTTAGTACATTCCCTTTTTTTATTTACTGATGTAAAATCTAGTTGTATACTTTCGAAAATACTTCATTTAGAAATTACATATTTCAGATTTTCATTGAAATCGACACTCCTCGAAAAAATATACAGTTTTAGCAATGACAGGTTATACCTGTTTGATATGTTTAACAATTTTTCTTTCTCCTTTATGATTGTTTCATCCCAGCATAAACTAGCAAGAGTTATCGTTTTCACCACTTTTACTTGGGTTGTGAAATCTGCCTTTGATATCATCTCCCCTGGGTTAAATGCAAAAAAATGGATATCATCAATAATAACGATTGTAGAATTCCATCTTGAGTGTTAGGACGTCGACACTGAATCAATATAAAAGAAAGAGAAAAGAACATTTTGATAATTTGAATGACTAATTAAGAACCAATTATTTATTAATTTTTGGACAACAACGATCCAATGAGAGAGACTGTCAATTAAACATATGTTTTATGGAAATTGGGCACCAAGATCGATCCAAAACTTTTTGTTTGAATTCTCCATTATTAAATGACGATACAAAATATTTTATACACTTTTGATTTATTCAAGTTTTTCAGGAATGTCTTTTTAAAATATCTTTTTAAACCGTAAGCTCAATTATTTATTTTTTTACATCGGTATCTCTCAAGAACCTGCAAGTCTAGATCTTCCCTTACTCATCGTTATTCATTTCCTGAGTACACATTTCCGTAGACTACGAGAATTTTGGATTAGAAAACTGGGGATAGCCGTTCCCTGCAGATGTAATGACATTGTCGATAGTGTTGGAAATCTTTCCAGTGAATGTAAATTACCTGAAATGTGATTGGACTCTTTAATAATAATCCACAGATACGTAAGCGTAGTCAATGGCATCGGTCTTACAATCAATCTAATTAAAATCAGACCTAAGAAGTCTTATTTTAATTAGATTGGTCAAACAATAAACCTTTAAAACAAGAAGTCCGTTTTGATTCATTCCTACCTTAAGTAAATCAACAGTGAGGTCAACATCATATTCGCACCAAACTTTTCTCTGTCTCTTTGAAACTTTTAGATAGTCTTCCTTGAAAGGTCAAAGAAAGTCCAATTTTTTTTTCTTCGACACCAAAATATCGGCTCGGATCTGTGATTATGGATATTGCAAATCATAAGCCTTAGTTTTTTGTTTTTTTTTATCTGAAACATAATCCTCCATCGTGTTCATGGTTCTTTCACCCTATATTCTATAGTTTTGTTACTTGTGACGTAACATTATGAGGACCTTAGTTCACTGATTTTAAAAGGTCCTAAAATATAGGATCCCCGATCCTTCAACTGGAGTCGGAATTTCATTAAATATTATGGATTCTGTAGAAGTTTACGCCAAGCAATGGGCCAGACATGAAACAGAAGATCTTGACGCTTCGTCAGAATGGATTAAATATAATTATCATAAATGCATATTAAAATCGCGCATTTAAAGATTGAGGGGCCATGTGAAAACCATCTATCCTTCTGTACTCAATAATCAAGAAGTGAAAAAAGAATTAGATAAATGTAGATTACATGATCAGTCGTACTAATCCCTGCGGACATTAAGCAGGTAACAACATTGTCTTTGTTTGTAAGGCTCATTATATAAAATGTACTTCAGAATATCTATGATTTAATTCTACAATTAATAATCCAACATAATACACCCATGGTTCCCTTTCTTAGAAGGAAATTCTTCAAAATCGATATCATTTGTCAGTCTTGCATATTTATAATATTTCAATCAAAGTGAATCTGAATCACCATATCTATATTGGATTCATAAAATCCTTACAAATAAAGATACGCGTACTTCTCACTAAGATATTGACAGTAGTGAATGAGAAACTTCAAGAGTACAGTGCAACAAGATATTGGAGAAGTGGTAAAAATTAGGTCATGGATACATAAGAATTCCAAGAAACTTTTGGAAAATTTAAAATCACAAGATTTTATCGAAATACAGCCTAAAAACTTACGACATTTCAACTTAATACACAATCATTCGCCAAGATAAATTAAAGTCCATCCTTTTTTATATCATTGACGGCTGTTTTTTCCCCAATACCTTCAATGGTCATATGAAAAATTAGTTTGTTAAAAAATATTCTGATTTTACACACAAGTACTCTGAAGATGACATCAAAAAGATGCTTGCGTTTCTGATTGACAATTATATATGTCGTTTTCGGAGACCAGGTTTTCCAACAATCTATATATACTAGTATATTGGAAATCCCATCGGCACCCATTTCTCCCCGTTATAAGCAGATTCATATATGAAACAATTTTTTTCCCAAAATCTTATACGTGAAAAGAAAACACTCATTTTGGCTTTCAGCTCGATATTTAGATAATATATTGACGATGTTAATTAACACTGGTAACTTCCATTCTTATGTCGATACGATATGGCCTGGTGTAAAGACGAATAATGACCCCCCATCGAATAATGACCGGGGGTCATTTCTCAACGACAAAAAATGACCCCCTACCCGTAGAAAAAAATCATTTTTTGTAGAAAAAGAGTCCTAGGGGTCATTATTTTATATGTTAGTCCTATAAAATATTGACCCCCATTGAAAAATGACCCCCTTTAAAGTAATACAAAATTTATAACAGGTGAAAGGGAAAAATATGCTGTGTATTATAATTGGTCTTCCTTCAAGAAATTCATGCATTTGTTCGAATAGATTTGATCTTCGTTCTTCTTAGCACGTAGGGGTAATAAAGTTCCTCATTTCTCTCTGTCGAAATATTGACAAATCAGTTTTAAGCAATTAACAATCAATCAATTAATCTTCATTTCACTGATAAAGGAGCAAACCTAGAAAATCAAAGATGGTACAAACGCACGCTGGAGATGAAATTTATGAATATATTTGTTTTTCTTTACTGACTCCATTGATACGTTGTTTCAGAAAAAAAAATTGTTGGAAAAAAGTAGAAATTTGTAGCAGACGAATTAATATCGCTGCTTACAAATAAGTATTTTGTTCGAATTAATAAGGTTTCATTCGGACGAGTGAATAAAAATAGAAATGGATGACATGACGCCTCGATGCTGTATATTTTTCAAATGTTCCATCCTATACATTCAGTCTATCACAATATGATAAAATATATTAAATCTTTGCAAATACATATTCTTTTTATACCCCCCCTCGGTAGAACAACCAGACTTGCAATGAACATTTTCAAGTGAGAAATTAAAAATTAAGATATTCACGTAGTCTTTCATTGCTAAAATTGTGTTTGAAAAGAGATTTTTTAATTGTCTTGAGTAAATAAAATTTCTTTTCAATATTCCTCCTTTTAATGTTTGCTTAAAGAATGATATTCCACTTGTTTTTAGAAATCAAACCATGCAACAATCAGGTTTAAATACTCTTTAATAGGAAATATTAATTTTTCCTTCATTTCAACTTTTAGTTTGTATAAGTTTGGCAAATCCTATTTGACAATGAAAGAGGAGGAAATTTTTATCCCCTCATAAAAACAAGAGGCTTTGACCATTCTGTTCTTTATGTCTTTATGACTAGATTTCCCCCTTGTAATACATATTGTGACCCCTACCTACCCCACTGATCATAATAAAAACAATTTGAAATTTACACTTCCCCAGGATGCTTCCACATAAGTTGAAGCTTTTATGGCCCAGTGGTTCTTGAGAAGAAGATTTTTAAAGATTTTTCCAATATATTTCTATGTAAAACTTTGATTCCCCATTGTGGCCCCGCCATACCCCCGGGGGTCATGATTTGAATAATTTAGAATCTACACTATCCCAGGATGCTTCCACATAAGTTTCAGCTTTTCTGGCCTAGTGGTTCTTGAGAAAAAGATTCTTAAAGATTTTTCCTATATATTTCTATGTAAAACTTTGATTCCCCAGTGTGGCCCCGCCCTACCCCCGGGGGTCAAGATTTGAACGATTTAGAATCTACACTACCCCAGGATGCTTCCACATAAGTTTTAGTTTTTCTGGCCCATTGGTTCTTGAGAAGAATATTTTTAATGACCCCACCCTATTTTTGTCTTTTCTTGATTATCTCCCCTTGTGAGAGGACATGGCCTTTCATTTTAACAATTTAAATTCCCCTTTACCAAAGGATGCTTTGACCCAAGTTTGGTCAAAATTGGCCTAGTGGTTCTTGAGAAGAAGTCGAAAATGTGAAAAGTTTACAGACGGACAGATGGACGGACGACGGACAAAATGTGATCAGAAAAGCTCACTTGAGCTTTCGGCTCAGGTGAGCTAAAAACATTATGTTAAAGCAAAAAAAAAAATGAAAAGCAAAAATATAAATAAAACTCTGTACCTTTCAATAATACTGAAAGAGGCTCTAGATAAAATATTGAAATGAAGTTAAGCCTTCACACAAGTACTATCATATCATAATTTACTTTGCCATGATTAAAGCATACTTTAAATGTTGGTGGGGGTATACTTGAAAGTATTGTGGCAAAGTAACAGTTGAAAATTAGAAGAATATTAGATTATTTTAAGCTTTTTTTAGTCCCTCCTTATAGAAAAATAAAGGTAGGGTAGTTTTTTTTTATTGTTGTTTTGATACTCCACCCTTTTACTCAGTTCTGAGTATATTTTTCAGAGAATTTAATTCAAACAATAAAATGCTTTCTTTGTTTGTTATTACTGGAATTAACGGAAGCAGCTGTTGCAGAAAAAATACGTAAAAATATGTAAAAAATTTTCTGCAATAGCTGCGACCGTTAATTCCAGTAATAACAAACAAAGAAAGCATTTTATTGTTTATATTTATATCCCTTTAAATAATCATTCAAAGTAGGATTAAAATTATTAATTATTGTATTAATGATGCGAACGTATTTATATGTTTCATTGATGGAACAGCCACTGATCAAGAAATCTGTACAGGCGACATGCCTAATGTAGTTCATGCAGTGATTAACGCAATGGGTTTTCTTAAGAAATAAAGGAGAAAATATTCAGTGGATGTAAATATATGAAAATCAGAACAAACATTTTCATTTTTGTAACGTCTTCTTTATACTGTATCATAATATGAAAAGTTAATTGAAGATTATTTCTTTTTATGACCCCGTAATCGAAGATTCGGGGGGTATATAATTTTATCGTGTCCGTCTGTATGTCTATCTGTCTATATATCTGGCGGTCTGTTTGTCCGCTGAACTTTAACCTTGACCATAACTTTTCATTTATTAGAGCCATGACTTTCATATTTTATATGTGTATTCCTTGTGACAAGACCTACTTTGGGTACCACCAAATTTGACCTTTTGGCCTTTACCTTTGAGTTTGTCCCATTTTACACAAAAATGCCAAATTTTTACTTTGGCCATAACTTTTAAAGGGTAGATACTAGTGCTCTCATACTTCACATATGTATTTTTTTGGCATGACCTTTCAATTGATACTAAAAACGTTTACCTTTTGACCTTGACCTTGGAGATTTCCGTACTTATGAAAAAACTTTTTTAACCTTGGCCATAACTTTTGAACGGTAAGGGCTAAGGTTTTCATACTTCACATATGTAATCCTTGTTACATTAAACCTTTCTTAAGAAACCATCAACTTTGACCCTTTGACCTTTGAGTTTGACCTTTCAAAAACTTATCCTTAACCATTACTTTTGAACAAGTGGTGCTAGGGCTTTCCTATTTTGGAACTGTATTTCTTGTGAGAAGACCCTACTTTGGGTACCAATAAATTTAAATTGCATTTAAGAACAGTTTAATCGTCGCTATGTTGCCATACAGGGGCATAGCTGTTTCACAAACACATCTTTTTATATATAAGAGGATTTGCGGATAAGAGATGGATACCCCAAAGCGTAACAGACGGACATCCCGATCACTATATACCCAAGATATGTAAAGTTAGCTACTAGTAACTGGCTACTAGTAGCTGGCTACGACAGGAGGGTAAAGTTGGCTACTAGTAGCTGGCTACGAGAAGTAAGTAAAGTTAGCTACTAGTAACTGGCTACTAGAAGTAAGTAAAGTTAGCTACTAGTAACTGGCTACTAGTTGCTGGCTACGAAAAGTACGTAAAGTTATCGAGATATCTGTAGTAATTTACTCAGCTATTAGTACCTTTTGTGTAAAATTATGTTATTTTGGGAGACAAATGTTGACATTCTTAAATTAGCTAGATTTTTACACCTCTGATATCCACTGATATTGTTGATAAAAACAATATCTGAGCTTTTCCACATGATCTGGTGCTGAAGTTACCAAGATATCTGTAGTAATAAACTCAGCTACTAGTACCGTTGTGTAAGATTATGCTATTTTGGAGACAAATCTTGATATTCTTGAAGTACCAGTAGCTGGATTTTCACACCGCTGATATCCACTGATATTGCTGATAAAAACAATCTCTGAAATTTTCAACATGATCTGGCACTATAGCTACCAAGATATCGTTAATAATAAACTCAGCTACTAGTACGTATTTTTTAAAATTGTGCAATTTTGGGATACAAATCTTGATACTCTTGAAGTAGCTGGATTTTACATGACTGATATCAACTGATATTACTGATAAAAAACAATCTCTTAGTCATTCCAGATGATCTGGCACTAAAGTTACCAAGATATCGTTTGTAATAAATTCAGCTACTTGTACCTTTCGTTTAAGATTATGCTAATTTTGGAGACAAATGTTGATATTCTTGAAGTAGCTGGATTTTTACACCGCTGATATCAACTGAAATTGTTGATAAAAACAACCTCTTAGGCATTCAAGATGATCTGGCACTAAAGTTACCAAGATATCTGTAGTTACTGTAATAAACTCAGCTACTGGTACCTTTTGTGTAAAATTATGTTGTTTTTGGAGACAAATGTTGACATTCTTGAAGTAGCTGGATTTTTACACCGCTGATATCAACTGAAATAGCTGATAAAATCAATCTCTGAGCATTTCCACATGATCTGTTGCTGATGTCACCAAGATATCGTTAGTAATAAACTCAGCTCCTATAACCTTTTGTTTAAAATTGTGCAATTTTAGGATACAAATCTTGATACTCTTGAAGTAGCTGGACTTCTACACCGCTGATATCCACTGATATTGTTGATAAAAACAATCTCTGAGCTTTTCCACATGATCTGGCACTAAAGTTTTCAAGTTATCTGTAGTAATATCCTCAGCTATTGGTTCCTTTTGTGTAAAATTGTGCAATTTTGGGAGACAAATGTTGATATAATTCTTGAAGTAGCTGGATTTTTCACCTCTGATATCCACTTATATTGCTGATAAAAACAATATCTGAGCTTTTCCACATGATCTGGTGCTAAAGTTACCAAGATATCTGTAGTAATAAACTCAGTTACTAGTACCTTTGTGTAAAATTATGCTTTTTTTTTAGACAAATCTTGATATTCTTGAAGTAGCTGGATTTTCACATCACTGATATCAACTGATATTGCTGATAAAAACAATCTGTGAGCTTTTCCATATGATCTGGCACTAAAGTTACCAAGATATCGTTAGTTATAAACTCAGCTACCTTTTGTGAAAAATTATGCCATTTTAGGAGAACAACTATTGATATAATCTAAGATGCTGGATTTTTACGCAAGTGATAACCACTGATATTAGTGATAAAAACAATTTCTATGTTTTTCCACATGATCTGGCACTGAGGTTACCAAGATATCTTTAAGAATAAACTCAGCTAGTAGTACTTTTGTGCAAAATAATACAATTTTGTGAGCGATTTCAGTGTCACTCGTTCTTCTCTCAGAATGTATGAGCTGATGATAGAGTATGGATTCTTTGGAAACTTCTGAGAATGTTGGACTGTCCATGCATCCCGCGATCAATGGAAAGTATTTTTTTAATGAACCGAGGATAGGCAGTAAAAGTTAAGTTGTGTATAGGTTTAAAATCAGTGGCGGATCCAGGAATTTTGTAAGGGGGAGGGGTGGCAGGGGATCCGGGGGTTGCACCGAAGCTCCCAGTGGGTCAAGGGCAAGGCCCTAGTGGGAGCTGACAAAAGCTTACAAATAACAGATTTTTTCTCTTGATTTTAGGATAATGGACATATAGATATTATATACAAAAAATTCGAACGGGGGCACACGCCCGGCGCTCTGGATCCGCCTTTGGTTTTAGATAGTACATATATAACTCCACTCGACCAATATTAGCTGGGTATTTAGAGAGTTTCAAAAGAGTTTCAAAAGATTTCTTATGATACAGTAGATATGAATTTTTTTCAAGATTATTATCCATTATGTTTAGCGTCTTCTCTTTTCTACTTTTAAACTACATGTACATTTCGTGGGGCAAACGAAATAAAAGCGACGCAATTAATTAATTTGAATAACTCAAAATTAATGAGGATTTTTCAGATTATGTGGAAAAACTCAGAGATTGTTTTTATCAGCAATATCAGATGATATCAGTGATGTAAATTCCAGCTTCTTAAAGAATATCAATATTTGTCTCCCAAAATAGCATAATCTTAAACGAAAGGTACCAGTAGCTGAATTTATAACTAACGATATCTTGGTAACTTCAGTGCCAAATCATGTGGAAAAGCTCAGAGATTGTTTTTATCAACAATATCAGTGGATATCAGCGGTGTAAAAATCCAGCTACTTCAAGAATATCAACATTTGTCTCCCAAAATTGCACATTTTTTTAAAAAAGGTACTAGTAGCTGAGTTTTTTCTACCGATATCTTGGTACTTTAGAGCCAGATCATGTGGAAAAGCTCAGAGATTGTTTTATCAACAGTATCAGTGGATATCAGCGGTGTAAAAATCCAGCTACTTCAAGAATATCAATAGTTGTATCCCAAGTTTGCAAAATTTTACACGAAAGGTACAAGTAGCTGAGTTTATTACTAACGATACCTTGGTAACTTTAGTGCCAGATCATGTGGAAAAGCTCGGATATTGTTTTCATCAACAATATCAGTGGATATCAGCGGTGTAAAATCCAGCTACTTCAAGAATATCAACATTTGTATCCCAAAATTGCATTTTTAAACAAAAGGTACTAGTAGCTGAGTTTATTACTACAGATATCTTGGTAACTTCAGTGCCAGATTATGTGGAAAAGCTCAGATATTGTTTTTATCAGCAATATCAATTGATATCAGTGATGTCAATTCCGGCTACTTAAAGTTATCAGCATTTGTCACCCAAAATAGCATAATTTTACACAAAAGGTACCAGTAGCTGAGTTTATTACTACAGATATCTCGGTAACTTTACGTACTTTTCATAGCCAGCTACTAGTAGCCAGTTGCTAGTAGCTAACTTTACTTACTTCTCGTAACCAGCTACTAGTAGCTAACTTTACTTACTTCTCGTAGCCAGCTACTAGTAGCCAACTTTACCCACTTGTCGTAGCCAGCTACTAGTAGCCAGTTACTAGTAGCTAACTTTTCATATCTATATACCCACCCGCTTTTCAAGCGGAGGATATAATAAGATATAATACTGCTGATTTTTTCTGTCAGTACGATGATTTCCACCATCGAAAAACAATGTTTACCTAACCCTTTAGGCTTGATAAATCTTTTACTCCTTTAGATTCTGAATCATCGCATTGACCTTAAAATATAGCTATAATTGTATAATGTTACGAGATCAACATATCATCAATTTATTCCAAATTAGCTCAGTGAACATTTTGGCCAATATGCTTCTTTATCTAATTTTTGTTTTGCCCCCTAAAAATTTCAGCTTTAATCCACAGGGAGTCATTTTTCTTCACGTGGGTTCTACAAATGTTTAGGGAAGTGACACTTTTTCTACGGGCAAAAGGGTCATTTTTTGACGTCGAATAATGACCGGGGCCATTTTTCGCTGTCGAAAAATGACCCCCGGTCATTATTCGATGGGGGTCATTATTCGTCTTTACACCGGCAAGCTTGAGATAAAAGGTAAGATACTTAAATCAGAGTCTGGCACATGTTTCATATTTAGATATTTTACTTGAAAAGGCGTTAATGGTAATCTAATAACCAAGCTAAATATGATGAAAGTGATGACTTTATAACTTTTCAATCGTCAACTTGAACCCTTACTTAGGCAGCAATATGCCTTTATACCTACATACGGGGATATTTCTCTCAGTTGATTCTTCACGCAATCTTGAGCATGAATCACATGTGTACAATTTCAATAATTGACAAACAAGTTGCTGAAAATGGTAATATTTTCGTTTGAACGGAAAGTTAAAGTGGGTGTTTCTAATCAATGACACACCTATTCCAAGAAAGAAATATTCGTCGTTCTTACACCTGGCAATCTTTGCGATCACAAAATGAATTTCACTGAAATGGAGATGGTCAAGTTAAAATAAAAAGTTTGATAATTCAATGCGCAAGGAAGCGCATTGAAGTGGATGTCACTTGAACGGGTTATTGATTGAATGATTGTATGTTGTTTAACGTCCCTCTCGAGAATTTTTCACTCATATGGAGACGCCACCGAAATGCATTAAATAAATATATTATAATTGTGCTTTATTTTTGGAACGCAATTCAAAACATTCATATAAAAATTCACACAGCCTTCTAGAATGAACTGCATTATCAGGATTACATAATACTTTACAATGATTTTCTTTCAATATGTTATCGTTTAAATTACAGATGTTCAAAGAACAGTACTTTTTTCGCAAATCTATATATAAGGGACAGTCATATATGAAATGTATTTCACTTTCTACAACAGTTTTACAATAGTGACAAAAACGCGATTCTTTTGGGATACAAGGCTTTGAATATCTGCCTACTTCAATTTCCAAAGGATGTGCAGAAATTCTCAATTTTGTTAATTTAGAACGTAAATAATAAATAAACATTAATCAATTATTGCTTCTAAATTATTCTTGAAAAAACTTTAATTTAATTTTTTTTAAACATGCGTCTTTATTTCTGTCGATGACGCAATCTGTGCGTAACTGATAGATTCAAGATCACGTGACGAAAACAATCCCGTCCTTTTACTTCACCGTATGCCAAGGGTTTATGAGGAGAATAGCGTATCAGAAACCCTTGGCTAGCGAAGATGGTCTCTATGTAAAGTCGTGATTTACTTTTATATTATTTTAATTATCTGTTATTAGTCTTAATTATTTCATTTAGAACCCCTCAGTTATATTATGTTTATTTATAGTACAGGTACCCGTTGCTCCTTGTGAGCAGCCGCTGTGTAACTTACCGCTCGACGGCGCTTCATCTATACTCGGCACTCAGGGCCATTGAGCAGTGAAAGATCTTTTTCGTTCCAACAACTACTGTGAAACGAGACCTCGGTTTATACGGTCTCATGCGAATGACAGATCTCCATGTCCCACAGTGAGCTTCGAACCCGCGACATAAGGATCGACTCCTTACTTCGTGACTCTAGAGAAGACGTTATTTCCACTGTGCCACTTGCACGCGGGCGACTTTCAAAAAGGGGCTAGCCTAAGAGAAAATATATATAAAAAAAGAGGATTTTTTTAATTATAAAAGTATATAGGACCCTGATAGGACCTTCTATTCTTGAAAAAAAGACAACGCATAGTGTAACATCTGTTTCAATGCAAATAAATAAGTTTTAATTTTTCAATTATTCGAATAACGCAAAGAACGAACTAATATAAAAAAAAATTTAATACGAAACAGTACATGAATGATATACCTTGGAGGTTGAAAAGTGAGGAAAAACAAACAATTTTTTATAAATATTATAAGGATAAAGGTAAATCTACCCACTTTCGTTATGTATCAATTTGTTTTAAATATCAATAAACTCAAATTTTTAACTTGATACTTTTTATCCCGAATCAATTATGCCCAGACACTTTGTTACGCCAGAGTTTCCTCTGATTTCTGAATCCGTTTATTATATTTTTTTTAAATTAATTTATCCAATAAAGATTAACTTTGAAAAGAATGAGCACCATATTTTTGCAGTCTTTATACTAAAGAATGATTGTATAAGATAGAAATATACATAATTTACTATAATATTTCGTGTCAAATACCTTCTTAGTTCAAGTATTTGCTCCATTTTAGTTTTAGATGAAGCCCTATCCAGGAGCAAAGCTTGTGGTCAGAATGGCGCGCTACGGTTGTACCAATCGTCCATTCTACCATATAGTTGTTACCTGGAACAGATTTCCACGGGACAGAAAAATTAAGGAACAGATTGGCTTCTATGACAGACTGCCCAACTTAAACGGAGAGCAGGTGCTGGGACTGAATCTGGATAGAGTTCGTCATTACTTTAAGTTTGGAGCAGAATTTTCCAGGCCTGTACTCCAGCTTTTAGGTATAAATTAAGCTTAAAAATAATACTGTGCGGAAAATTAAAGCAGGCCTCTTACTAGCTGCAGAACTGTAGATCTCTGCTTTAGAAAATTGGGATGGATAAAGCAGAAATCTACAGATCCAAGCATTATAAAAGCTTTCAATTTATGCTACTAGAAACTTAGCAAAATTGAAGCAAATTTACCATTGAAACTTTAACATCGTTGAAATTACAGGCACTTGATTCTGTAATAAATTTTTAACCCCATTGTTGATAAAAGGTATCCAACTCTAAATTACATGGGGTATTCCCTCCGAAAAATAACACTCATTTACATTTTCAGAGGAAATGCTTTGGAAAACTAAAAATTACCATTGTCTTCTATGATAATTTATAATAAAAACATATATGGCATTCTTGTCTTTATTTTCTTTAATCTCTGTAAACAGTTTCAAAATTCTCGCAGAATGGAAACGTGGAATCACCCAATGAAATGTGTTCATTTCATTACATGTATCAGTATAAAGCCATGCAAAATAAAATAAAAACTTTTAAAGGAATAATATTGTCACATTACTCAGGTAAATTGTTGGATGCCAAGATTTAATGCTCTTGATTTTTCCATTAGGCCAAACAAAGAAGTAGGTGAGGTTCCGGTTACACCTCCAAACAAATTAGGATAGGTATAGGAAGGGATTTTTTTTTTTTATACTAAATGATATTTTTAATTTTTCTTCGTAATACCTATCACTGCTTTGCAGGTGGCTTTTAGATATGGCATGATTATATACATGTACCAGTAAACATTGGTGGGTGCCTAATTATGAAAATCAAACCCCCTACCCCCTCAGTCATTATTCTATGGGGGTCATTATTCGTCTTTACACCAGCTGAACAGCTGAAACAAAAACTAATACCAGGAACCAATGACGAAAAGAAAGAAAGTTCTGGAAAAAATATGGAAATTGCCGAAAAAGTTTAGGGTCAGGGGTGAAAAATAGGAAAGGTAGGGTACTGTTGATTCTTAAATATACGCGTGGAATTATTTATCCGGTAATTTCGTGAAAGCACCTTGCGCAGATAAATATATTTGCATTTATTTTTAGGGTTCCGAAATCTATGTAAAATCTCTTGATCAACTGTCCACTTGCAAATTATTATTCGCGCAATTTGCCGTTTGGGAGCCCATTTGCAATTATAAGTAATCTACAGTAACCGGAACCACGCATATTTTTTAGGTCACCTGAGTCACTCAGGTGACCTATTGCTATCTGTTTTTGTCTGTCGTACGTCGTTCGTCGTCAATCGGTCGTAAACTTTTGAACATTTTCAGCTTTTCTCTGCAACCACTGAACCAATTTCAACCAAATTTGCCAAAAAGCATCTATGGGTGAAGGGGAACAAAAATTGTGAATATCATGATCCCTGCCCCCCTGGGGCCTGAGGGGTGGGGCCAAAACCACTAAAATTAATGCAATCTTTAAA
>PRKT01000088.1:1061710-1158223 GCA_003671525.1 Saccostrea glomerata | reverse complement strand
TAATCCCTGTTGAGATTCTGCTAGGCTAGATATTTGGACTGACGCCGTCGCAGAATCCCTGGACGACTACTAATAATTCATGTATGGAAATTAAGTCCCAACTTCGGTCGACTATAGCAAGAATTATTCACCTTGACCACACTGCCGTTCGCTTCAATTAAGTCATTTAGTTGTTTATTTGACTCTCTGTCACTATTATTTCTACATAGCTTACCGTTTAGGCATGTAAATCCCAACATAAAAATATTCACTGAAATCTCAGTTCAAAATATGGCTCCCGTGACGAAATTCTTTACCTCCTCGAATAAAAGAGTTCCTATAGTCTGTTTTTACCCTATGTAATTCTGAACCAAGTATAATGTGACTATTGAACATCACATAGGGTAAAAACAGACTATAGGTAAACAATTTCGTCATGGAAGCCATATTTTGAACTGAGATTTCAGTAAATATTTCTATGTTGGGATTTACATGCCTAAACGGTAAGCTATTTAGAAATAATAGTGACAGAGAGTCAAATAAACAACTAAATGACTTAATTGAAGCGAACGGCAGTGTGGTCAAGGTGAATAATTCTTGCTATAGTCGACCGAAGTTGGGACTTAATTTCCATACATGAATTATTAGTAGTCGTCCAGGGATTCTGCGACGGCGTCAGTCCAAATATCTAGCCTAGCAGAATCTCAACAGGGATTATCAATGAATGAACCCTTGATATATGAAAGCACAAGAGCCAACTATTCAAAAGTTGACCAAGTTCAGGCAAGTTGTAAGTTTTTAGAAAGGTTGTAAAACTCAAAGGTCAAAGGAAAAGGCTTACCAAAAGAAGTATACAACCATGTACTTCGAAAAATTTAATACAAAAGTCTTAGCACTAACTGTTTAAAAGTAAGGACTTATGTTTTAAGTTGTTTTTTTTTTAATTGTCTGTAAGGTCATCAGATCAAGAACTGATTGTACCCAGAGGAATGTTTTTTTACATGGAATAAATCTGTGAAATATGAAAGCCCCAGTAATCTATTAGTACTTGTTCAAAAGTTAAAGCCATTGTTAAGTTTTTCAAAGTAGGTTAAACTTCAATGTCAAATATGTATGTCCAAAAAAAAGTTCTTGTCATAATTTAAGGGATACATATCTGAAATATAAAAGCCATATCTTTAACCAATCAAAATTTAGAAACTTAGAAGCAAGGTTAAAGGTTTTGCGGACAAACAAATTAATTTGAACTCTCATAACTGACAAAACAGTGAAGAGAAGATATGTACAGTATAATAAACAGGAAAAATATAACAGACAAACGGCTAGACGGACAGGGAAAAACTTATATTCCCCCGAACCTTCTACAACGAGGGCATAAAATAATGTTCGGAGATAGGTACACCCCAAGGGACAGGTCTGCCTACTAGCGGACTTGGAGAACTCTCAGATTGTCCTGTGACGTAGCATCATTTTCGTACGAGAGCCCATTGAGCTCATTTTCGTAGTTTAAAAAAAATTATTTTTCGCGTTATAACGCGAAACTTTCGCGAATAAACACGTAATTTTCGCATTATAACGCGTTTATTTAGTTGAGGGTACGAATTTTTCTCCGGATTTTTTTTTTACGATAAAAACTTCAGACTCCTGGGCTTGAAGAATAATCTGTTTCATAGGGGAGGGGGTCCATTTTTCAATACCATTTCTCCACTCGAACAGTACATTAACTTTATTTGACTGTATTGCAACAAAAGGTGGAGGCCATCTAACCGGATTTTCAATGAACATTTTCCAAAGTACAAAGTTATGTCTGTTAAAAAAGTGGGAGGGGATGATACTTACGTGCCTGTACATATATATACAACTTTCAACAAGTTTAATGAAACTAAAAGAAGGCAACAGACGCACTCCTATAATTTGGAACACTCTAATCTTTAGGTATCAACCCATAGACCCTTTTTACATTTATTATCCTTTTTAACCCTGATTAAGGAAGTATCCCCCTATATATAGTGGGACAGAGAGTGATAAGACAGAAATATGTGTGTTTAAATGTACTGAGAGCGTTTAGTCAGTTTCCGTGTAGCTAGTCGTATCGGAAGTTGGAAATCGACGAGCTCTCTGGGGTCATATCAATTACATCCCTCATGTTTACTCACTGGGGACCCAAGGATTAACCACAAATCACCGATTTTGTTCATTTATATTTTATATATATGCCTTTCGTCACCGAGCATGTTTTGATG
The DNA here is from genome assembly GCA_003671525.1 of Saccostrea glomerata. NCBI lineage: Eukaryota > Metazoa > Mollusca > Bivalvia > Ostreida > Ostreidae > Saccostrea > Saccostrea glomerata. Next base: position 1,156,001 of record PRKT01000088.1, on the reverse strand, counting down.
ATATAACAGGACTCAAACAGAGGGGACAGAAATGGCGGCGGTAAGATTCTTCCTTTCTTTTTTTGTTTCCATCTGACCTTTTTAATGTGTTGTTAGATATATGCTAAAGTGATGCAGAGTGCCTAGATGTGTAGAACATGTATTTGTATTGGGCTGTGAAGGGGACACTTGACTGTGTATCCTCTTTAAACGTTTATCTGAATTTATCTATATACAGTGTATGCAACATTTCATGCACATTATCATTTGTCTCGAACGAAAAATATTATTATATAAGTGCTTATACATATCAGTTCAGATTTGTATTAATATTGAATAGACAAGGATACAAAATCTTTATAACTTGCGAAATCTCCTGGAAAGTGAAAGTTGGTGTTACAAATAAAAATATATTACAAGGAAATCAAGCCATTTAATGGGAAATTAATTTCGGGGAAACAATACCTTGTAAATAATGATTTAGTGTAAATTAACAGCATTTTTTGAAAGAACTTTTAAAATTTGCAGTAGATTCAAGTTTGTTCAGATCACGTATCCTTGGGGTAGGGTGGATGCAGTGTAGTGGATCCGCGCCTGTCTCTCTCTCTATCAGTAAGGGTTATTTTTGTTTTGTAAATAATCTAGCGACATACTAGTACCTAAATCCTTCTCCGAGCCAGAACATAATCCCGGGGTGAGAACTGACCCACAGCTATAGGGGCCGGTAATATATTTCAATGTTGACTTTGAAAAATGAACCTCGGGTGAATATTTTTCAACCCAGTCACTCAGAATTCTTTGTTACACCCGATACAGGCCCTTAGCAATGGATTCAAAGGTCAGGTTTGGGGTAAGGGAATTCAAACACTGCCCCCACCCCACCCCTAGAAAAAATCTGACAGAAAAAACTAAGAAACTGTCCAAATCCTGAAATATATTCAAATTTGATATATTTCTCTGTCAAACAGTACAAACCAGCAGAAAACTACAAACGCTACTTTGAAAATCCTCCTCACCCCTCCCCTGGAAGTCAAGATGAAAAATTCCTACATCTCTTCTGTCGAAATACAGCCAGAAAACTATAAGGGTACTGAACTAGACCCCGCCCCCTCCCCGACGGCTGCCAAGTGAGTCGACTGAGCCATTTGCTCCAAAAATTTGTTCAGTCAGTCGATCACGATCCACACCGGAACCATGAAAGATCAGAATGTATACATGACATGATGTATACCATAGATCTAAAATATTAAACTTGTTAAAGAAATCCAAAAAAAAATTAAACTCTCTTTTCATAATGCTTCTCAAAAATTTTATTATTTGCGAATCAATTTAAAGATTAAGTCGTTAGTGGACTATAACTAAACAAATCACAGGCGATTGAAATTTTGTCTATAAAAAGTGATTTATGATCCTAGGACCCGGGATTAAATTTCCCGCCAGAACACCTACAGTTTATTACTTTTGACATTTAGTGCGCGCGCAATGCACAGGTTCTCCTTCCTTTAATCTGTCAACAATGTTTCATTAGATTTTACAATGTTACTCAATGCAAAGTTTACGACTTTCTGAAACAAAAAAATGAATATATGAAGAGGACAGTTTGTGTGGATAGTTTAGATCTACTAATTTAAGATGGTAAGATGGGCAGTATTTGGTAATATTTGGTAATATTGTACCTTCATTGTATATCTTTTAATGGTGAAACATTTCCGGGATACCCAATGGTCACCCACTTGAAGGAAATCGTTCTGCTTTATTTCTTTTTATTGATACTAAAACAGACATAGACAGACATAGACGTTTTTCTGCTTTATTGTCTTTCAAGAAAGACTGCATCTGTAGTGTTAATAAAATAAATTTTGCAGTTTTAGTTACAAGGTGCGTGGGAGGATAGAAAGGGGTTATACTACATCTAGGCTTAAGAATATTGATACCAGTTATCTCACAAATATATGGAAATGTAACTTGATGTCTTAAACAAAAGTATTTTTTTCTTCTAGCCTTACCACTGGCAGAGCCACAATGTTAAGACCAGTGGGGTCGATGATATGGTTCTCCTCCAAAAAATCTCGGAGTCCGCAATCGTGGAGAACCTCAAAAAGAGATTCATGGAGGACACCATCTTCGTATCCTTTTTAATAAATGACATTGATTTCAATTCATTTTCCACTTGTTTTGATTTTAAATTGGAAAAAATATACACACAAGTTACGCACAAGACTTACTGAAGAATATATATTTGAATCTTAGTTCTGAACAATAGGACAATTTGTCTTTTTTCTACTGAGAAATGGAAAATAATGCTCCAAAGTTGGATATCAGCTGATGTATAAGTAATAATGATTGTTATTGTTTTTTAACCTTAACCGTGCAGACCTATATTGGGCCTGTGCTGGTCTCAGTCAACCCATTCAAACAGCTGAGCATCTTCACAGACAGAGAGGTGGAAATGTATCAAGGAGCTGTAAGTTGGTTAACGCTTCAGATTATATTACAGATTTACATCTTCAAAACTTAAAAAAGTGTCTCTGATATAATCATTGGTCAATATGTTATCATGAAGGTGTCAATAAGCTGTTTTCAAAGTATGAGGGGAAAAATACAATTCAGGTTATAAAATCTTAATCAAGCTTTTTAGTGCAATGGTTCTTATAAATTGAACTAATCAATCATTTATTGATAATTTATAATTGGAAAAAAAAAAGAACAAATATTTTGAAATATCGGTATATAACAGAGAATGAAATAGGCAGTAATAAAACAAAAAGGATTTAAAGGGTAAATAACCAGTTTTCTTTGCATTTCTTGCTGACACTTTAATTTATGTCTTTTAGGCTCAGTATGAGAATCCTCCACATGTCTACGCCTTAGCTGATAACATGTATAGAAATATGATGATAGACATGGAAAACCAGTGTGTTATTATCAGGTAACAATATGTACTCTCACACATGTCTACGCTTTAGCTGATAATAATGGCTTGAATTGTCTATGGTAACATTTATTTCTTTTCAGTGGTGAAAGTGGTGCCGGAAAAACAGTGGCAGCTAAATTTATTATGGGTTTCATTGCCAAAGTCTCAGGTGGTGGTCCAAAAGTTCAGGTACCTTTCGAGATACATGAGTCAACATGTGTGTGTAAATAGAGAAGCTAATTCATTCATTATGTTTTGATACAAAAGAAAAAAACTTTTTTTTTTTTATTTCAGAGAGTCAAAGATGTTATACTGGAATCAAATCCATTGTTAGAAGCCTTTGGAAATGCAAAGACAGTTCGTAATAATAATTCTAGTCGATTTGTAAGTATAAAGGTTTGCAGGTGGTTCCTTTGTTAACAATTGATTTTTAAGTGCAATTTAGAGTAAACATGGAGATATTTTTAGGTGTTTTTTGATAGATACATGTACATGGAGAAACATTTTTTTTTTGTGGAGATACATGTACAGATTTTAATTTGTTTTAGGGTTTATACATTTATATTGAGATAGTTTTAAGGTAAATATGTGGAGATACAGATTTTAATGTGTTTTTGGGTTTGATACATGTACATGTATTTTGAGATAGTTTTTTGTGTTTATAGGATAATTTGGAGATGCAGAATTTTATGTGATTTAGGGTTGTATTTGTATTTTGAGATAGTTTTTTTTTTTTGTGTTTAAGGGTAAATATGTGGAGATACAGTTTTTTTTTTTTGTGTTTTAGGGTAAATATGTGGAGATACAGTTCAGTCGCGGTGGTGAACCAGATGGAGGGAAAATATCAAACTTTCTCCTAGAAAAGGTAAAGGATTAATGTCAATCTTAATTGTAATCACATCGTATTTTAATGTTAATATTCATTTTATAGGCAAGATAGTACTTTGGCATTGTAAAACATTTGTGAAGTTTCAGCAGAAATAGAAATAAAAACTGATGATAAATGAAAAATAAATCACAGTATCCAAGCATTGATGTTATCTGTAGAAGTAAAATTTTACTAATTATTATTATTTGTGATTTCAGTCTCGTGTTGTGATGCAAAACCAGAATGAAAGAAATTTCCATATTTTTTACCAGATGTGTTTTGGTGCTGACAATAAAATTAAAGGTAGATAAACATGTAACTGAGATAAATGATGTTTTCTTTCATTTTGAACATTATGGTTTGCTAATCCTGTTGGTCTTTGGTCTTATTGATCATGACTAGTACACTTTAATACTTATCATGTTTGAATAGCAATAAATTTCTCCATTATTTATCTTGCCAAAATGTTTTCAAATCATTAGTCATTTTCTTTCAGATTCGTTGATGGAGAGATCTTCTCCTTGATGCTGTAAGAGTTGACATGAAATTTTAACCATAATAGTTTGTTACAGAGTCGCTGGGCCTCACAAATCCTGACTACTACATGTACCTGAACCAGAGTGGAGCTTACAAAGTGGATGGCACTGATGATGTACAGGAATTCAAAGATACCATGGTAGGGCCCTCTGGAAAGTAATAATGTTAATCAAGTTACAATTTATTATTCAAGATTTTTTTTTAATAAATTTCATTTTATTTTTATGGAAGTTAATATGCATCAATGATGAATAGAAGGGAATAATATATGCTATAATAGTAGGCAAAGTTGTAGGTGTTAACTATTATGAATCAAAACTTTTATAAGGGTTTTACCATCTTTTAGTATTATAATGTCTTTATTTTGACAGCATGCTATGACTGTGGTAGGCATTCCGGAAGAAAACAAAGAGGACATACAGAGTCTTATAGCAGCCATTCTTCATCTGGGAAATGTTAACTTCAAAGAAGACGGAAACTATGCCAAAGTACAGAATGATGATTGTACGTGTCATTAAACATACATGTAGTTTAAAAAGTCAAAGATATTAGCTTTTTACATGAAAGGATATTCCTCATAGAGAGAAACAAATCAGTCATGATATACAGTATTGAACAGTTTTTCAGTTTAATTGTTACCAATTTTAAAAATTTTATTATCTGATTATTGCATTATTTTTGCAATAATTCTACACATTAAGTGTTAAAGTTTTGACACAGCCTATGAACTTTTGAGCCATTTAATGCCAGGTTTTACCCTGCCATTCTCATTTGGCTATTCTTTCCTTTTCTAGTTTTACACTGCTCCTCACACCAGCTATTCTGTTTCTAGTTTTACAGTACCCCTCTTACCTGTTAACTGTTGACCAGGAATTCCTCCGCCAGAAGCTGATCAGTCACACAATGGACAGTAAATGGGGAGGAAAAACCGAGAGGATTGAGGTCACCCACAATGTAGAGCAGGCCGAGTTCACACGGGACGCCCTATCAAAGGCCCTCTACTCCAGAATATTTGACTACCTTGTCAATGTAAGTGTTTATTATGCACCACTTGTACAGGGACCAGATAGATGGGTGCAAAATATTTACAAAAATGGAAAAGGTATACTTCAATAATCAGTGCTTTCTTAAATAAACTTACATGTAGTTTTATTGCCTGTCACATTGAAAATATTTTGCATCAGTTCTTTTATTACTTGTAGGTTCATTGATACAATGTATGTCAAAATTTTAAATGTAAATCGCAGCATATTGGTATATTCTCCATTTGGTAGTATCATTAAATATCAAATTAGTAGGCCTAATATACATGTAGAATTGTACAATGTCATATACATGGTACAATATATACATGTCCATGACTTCTGTTGCTCTTGGTTTGAAAAGTATTATACACTTTGTATTTATAGAAAATGTGAAGATTTACCCAGCATATATTAAGTTCTTATTGATTTTATCATTTTTTAGAAATTGACTTGTTTTCACATATCAGCATACTCTGTAAGGCTGTAAACTGTTTTACTATTTTAGGCTGTGAACAAAGCCATGAAGAAGGATTATGAAGAAATCAACATAGGAATTTTAGACATCTATGGATTTGAAATCTTTCAAAAGAATGGATTTGAACAGTTCTGTATAAACTATGTGAATGAAAAACTACAGCAGATATTTATAGAACTAACATTAAAAGCTGAACAGGTAAGAGCAAGAAAAGTATATATACATGTATTGTTGTGGAAATTATATACAAGTACATAAAAATACAAAAGAAAATATGTTATTTCTTGGCTTATAATTGGTTTGAAATATGCATAAGGAAGTTGTATTTGAGGAAATCTGCATAGAAATGTTTAAATTTTTCTTTTGACTGAAGCCTGGTTAAATTTGGATTGCCTAATTTATTAATTAACAGGAAGAGTATGTGCAAGAAGGAATCAAATGGACACCAATAGAATACTTCAACAATAAAATTGTGTGTGATTTAATCGAGACTAAATCTCCACCAGGAATTATGTGTATTATGGATGATGTCTGTGCAACTATGCATGCAGTATCAGAAGGGGCAGATCAGACTCTGTTACAGGTACTCCTATTGAATGGAGAATTTATATATACCTGGTAATTACAGACCATATACCTCTTAGATATTACTATTATGCTAGTGTTTAAATTAGTTTCAGCATATGGAAGGGAAATAACTAGATAACTAATGGGCATGCAATTAACATGATGAAATAGAGCAGAAAAGTTGAAGAATAATGAAACAATAGATGCAACCTTTGTTTTTCTGCCACATATTTTTGTATCTTCTTGCTTTAAAGTACAGTTGAGAATGTCTTTCACTTTATGAGACACATATCTTAATAAGAAACACTTGATTTTGACTCATTATGTAACTCTAACTTAAGGTGAAACATAATTATCCACTTGCAACAAAGAAGATCTTACAAAGGGTTACTCTGCTTTATGATGCTCTTTTTTATTCAGCATTATCATCAATGTGTACTTAATAATATTTTATGCCAAAAAGCGCAGGGTGACTAGATTTTGATCTATTGTGTGTTTAATCATTTGAATTCATGGAATATGAGCATCCATGAATTACAGTATGAAAGGATTTGCTGTATGCATATGGCTTTTTAAAAAATAAACAACAATGTTAAAAAGTTCACTGGGAAATGAACTTTTAGTTGGTACGTGATCAAATCTATTGAGAAGCCCTTCGGGCTTCACAGGATTTGATCACGTGACCAACTAAAAGTTCAATTCCCAGAGAACTTTTTAACATTGTTGTTTATTACTTATATTTACATTTGAGACGAAAACATGCATTTCAAGTTAAATTGCATTTATAACACGAATAAAATATAACCTCGCTCTGTGATTCGGTCGCGCTATGACCTCTGACCCCCAAACGACATTCACACAGAATTGAACATATTTTCTCTTCTATAGGTTCATCTAAGAAAGATATTTGCAAATGTAAATATTAAAAAATAAACTTCAGAACACAGATACTGGTCTGTACAGTCTGTATGCTTCAAAAAAGATTACTGTGCAAGAACATGTATAACATTACCAATTCAATTCAATTCACTTTATTGACAATTACCATGTCGGCATACAGTCATGAACATGAATAACATAACATAAATTAACAAAATTAATACAAGCATATACAAAGTGAGAAATATGAGGTGAACAAAACTGTGTTCTCAATATTAATATTCGTTTTTGACTTTCTTTTTCTGGTGTCAAAGCACTTTTTCAGGAAACAACATATCCTTCTAGCAGTTGAAATATTTGTAGGATTAACAATTTTTTTAATAGGGTTATCACTAGTATATGTGTTTACATTAAATAAATCATTATAATTGCATCTATATTGATCATACTTTGGACAATAAAGAACAAAATATTTTTCGTCTTCAACAAACAATTTACATGAATAACATAATAGTTTTTCTCTAGGAATAGGGGGTTTACAGTATCTACCCGTTTCAATATACAGTGGGTGGGCACTAATCCTTAATTTTGTTAATAAAGATCTACAACTTTTTTCAGGGGTTTTATAGAAAATCCACTTAACCAATGAGAAGTGGATGCAGGGTTATGCAAATTAGTATGTATGTACATAATTTTTCTTAATTGTAGAAATTATCTGGTGGAGTAGGGAGTCATGAACATTATCAGGGCTCCAGTATAGGATTTGTCATCCATCATTACGCAGGAAAGGTAAGAATGGTCTCTCTATAAACATTATCAGGGATCCAGTATAGGATTTGTCATCCATCATTACTCAGGAAAGGTAAGAATGGTCCCTCCATGAATGGTGAATATACGTACAAAGGACAGAGAAATCCAGCTGTAATAGCAGGAATGTTAATAATTGCTATTTATCTATTTGTTTTCTTGGAGAAGTACATTTTCCCCCAACATGTAAATTACAATATGAGCTACAGAGTATTTGAATCCTTTCTAGGTGTCCTATGATGCTGATGGATTTTGTGAGAGAAATCGAGATGTCCTGTTCCAGGATTTAGTCATGCTGATGCAATCCAGTCAAAAGTAAACCTCCATTTTATACTTTTTGCACTTCATTACACATTCATTATACATGATTGTAATTCTTTTACAAAGTAGTATTTCAAATGGATTCCATTCGCTTTACGTGCTTGAATAATAATTTGAAAAGATGTTAAAACTAATACACTGTACTTGCTTTTAATACACTGAAAAAAAGCAACATTAAAGATTTAAATATCTACAAAACTTTCTTGTTACAGTGAGTTCTTAGTCAGTTTGTTCCCAGAAGATCTTAGTCAGCAAACCAAAGGGAGACCATCCACAGCTTCTAGTAAAATTAAGGTAACCTCCCCTTTTTACCAATAATCAAACATTAAAAGCAATTAACCATCCAGTGCAAAATCAGTAATCAAAACCATATATTAAATTGAAATTGTGGTTCTCAGGCCTTCACACATCTGTTTTGATGTTGCATTGCAAATTTAATTGTCCAATTGAAATTAATTAAAAGTTGGTAATCCCGCAAATAAATTCTGCCCTCATTTTCACACAGTTTCTCATAATAAAGTTCTAATAACCTTTTTAAAAGAGGCCATTTTGTTATTGTTAATAGAAAATTCAAAGTGAATGCTTACAATGATCACTCATTGATAAACCCCTATCTGTCAGACACCTAAAGCATTTAATTTACATTATACAAGATGCTGACATCTTGTCATATCAAAACAAACCATCAGCATAATTATGTGTTAAAACACAAAATTGGAAGCAAATGTCTTTATGCAAATAAGTTGATAAATATATACTATAAATAAGGAAGTTTTTCTTTGCTGTTGCCATTTATTTATCTTTACTTTAGTGGTTTGTTACCAAATCAGAAGTTAATACATTTACACCGGGTTTAATTTGCCATGTTTAAGAAGTATTTTATTCATAATATACAAAATGTACAATATGAATATGGATTGAACAGCAGGCCAAGGGCCTATATTAGTTCTCTCCATTAAAATTTTTTTTTTTAATTTACCATGTGCAACACAGGTACATGTATGAACTTTAATTACTGCCCATCTTTCTCAGAGATGACAAAAAAGTATTACATACAGCAACAAGTTTTCATAGCAGTATTCACAACTTTATTTTCCAACCACTGAAATGAGCCCCACAAAAAATTCCTGCTATTTCATATCTTTTAGAAAATTTGGGTTAGAAATACCTCCCTTTCTCATCTTTTTGGAGTAATCTGCCTGAATAAGAGATAATCAAATTCATGCAGCATAAATGATTGCAAAAGAGAGCTCTATTTTGAAACATTAGATATTTTATTCTGCTCGAGACATTTTTTTAAATTCATGAATATCTGTCCTATGATTTGGTTTGATAAAGTTGTACATGTAGAGTTGTTATTTTTTACCTGCCAAATATTTTGTCAATTTTGATTTTTATTCGCCTGGATCGATAGATCCGGGGCATATATTGTTTTTGTCCTGTCTGTTTGTCTGCAAACTTTAACCTTCGCTATAACTTTTGAACCATGAAAGACTTCATATTTGGTATGCATACTCCACTAATCAAGTTCTTTCAAATAGTACCAAGGTCAATGACCTTGTGACCTTGACTGTGATGTATATGCTAAAAATAGCTTTTTTGAACCTTCGCCATAACTTTTGAATCATGAAAGATAGAGACTTCATATTTGGTATGCTTACTTCACTTATCAAGTTCTTTCAAATGACAACAAGATCAATGACCTTGTGACCTTGACTGACCTATATTCTAAAAATAGCCTTTTTGAACCCTCACCATAACTTTTGAACAATGAGAGATAGAGATTTCATATTTGGTATGCATACTCCATTAATCAGGTTCTTTCAAATGACACCAAGGTCAATGACCTTGTTACCTTGACTGTGACCTAAATGCTAAAAATAGCTTATTTAGAACTTTGTTGCTGCCGGGCGCATAGTGTTTCACAAACACATCTTGTTGTTTTTTTTCAGACACAGGCCAACAAGCTGGTGGACACATTGATGAAATGTACACCACACTACATAAGATGTATTAAACCAAATGAAACAAAGAAAGCAAGAGATTTTGAAGATAGCAGGTAAGATTATCATATTCTTGGTAATCTGACACAAATATTTGAAATGAAAATTTTGAATGGTGAAGTACCTTTAAATTGATGGAAAATTTGTTGTACATTGAATTGTTACGGGGTAGGGGACAGCACTGCCATCTATCAGGAGGGTACATGTATTTTCAGTCTTACGCTGATTGACTGTCTTTGTTATTGTGTTTTTCTCTGTTTTTGACCATTAGAGTGAAGCACCAGGTGGAGTATTTGGGACTGAAGGAGAACATCAGAGTCAGGAGAGCTGGGTTTGCCTTCAGGAGAGAGTTCTCCAAATTCTTGAGAAGGTAATAGATCATTTAAACAGGGCACTAATTTATTTTTAATTATAATGCTATTGATGGAGGTATTTGGCCTCTGATATTTTTTCATAACAGTGCAAGATGCATGTCATTTTATTTGAATATTCTTTTGACTAAATTTTCTTTTGACAAGGTATGCGATTTTGACCCCCGAGACATGGCCCCAGTGGCGAGGTGACCCACGGCAGGGAATCAAACACCTCATGAACTACGTCAACATGGATCCTGACCAGTGGCAGCTAGGACACACCAAGGTCTTCATAAAAAATCCAGAATCTGTAAGTACAAATAATTCAAATTACAATATTTTTGGATACATAAAAAAATCTTTTAGTTTGAAAAGTCCAAGATAAATTGTAATTAAATCTATTTTAAATGTTTATGTATCTGTATTTTGAAGACTGGTTTTATGTTGAATTGTTGTATTATCCATTTAGCTGTTCTTACTGGAAGAGATGAGAGAGAGAAAGTTTGACGCGTATGCTCGAGTCATCCAAAAAGCCTACAGAAAATACCATGCTAGGAAAATGTACTATAAACTACGAGAAGAAGGTATGCCGCTCAATAAATTTTGTTCATTTAAATTATTGTCCACAAGTGAAAGCAAAGTAGATTAATGGTTTCAATTAGGTATTATGATTTATATAAATAAACTCAAAAGTAAGCATTACCTAGATATGAAGAAACAATCCATGCGCTATATATTCTAAAAACTCTACTCTCAGCCTAAGAAAAATAAAGTGTTTTAAATATCTTTTTTATTCCTTCTTTTATAAAGCCTCGGACATTTTGTTGAACAAGAAGGAGAGAAGAAGACACAGTCTTAACAGGAACTTTGTTGGGGACTACCTCGGAATGGAGGACAACCCCGCATTACGTACATTTGTCGGCAAACGAGAGAGGATTGAGTTTGCTGACACTGTGCTGAAGTTTGACAGAAGGTTCAAGGTACAGTAAAACTTGTTTAGTATTAAATTGGATATTGCAAATTCATGCTAAGAGCGAAGTTATGTTGGATCCCCAGCTATGTTCTAGTGACTTCATTATAACCTAGTTTATCTGTATTGCATGGCAAATTGTAATATCTTGTTTGATCATGAATTGTTGTTAAAATGAAATTTCATTTTTTCATTAAACTTAATCAGTTTTTCTTCCTTTTTTATTGACAGATTGCCAAAAGAGATCTTCTTTTAACAGCAAAGAAGATCTATTTGATAGGAAGAGAAATAGTAAGTAGATGTGAAGGATTTGAGAATATTTTCTTCGATAGTTATTTACATAAATTGCTGCTTTCAAACTCTATCATATTTTAAAGAAAAATTAAATCAGTAAAGAGAAAAGACAGTCATTGTTTTCAGCAATTTCTGAATAAATGTAGGCCATGTCATGAGGTCATGTTTTTCATAGGTAAAAAAAGGTCCAGACAAGGGAAAAATGATAGAGGTTCTAAAACGTGACATTCCACTAGAAAGTATAAAACAAGTGTGCCTTAGGTGAGTAACATCTGGGATACATCATACTGGATTTTAAAAGATTTTAGGTAATTATGCTTACAGTGTACATGAACTCTCTAAGATGTTTTTGTTGATATTTAGACAGAGTGACTGTGATACATGTACAGGTGACTTTCAATCTCTCGAAGTTCAAGGGACCGCAAGAAAAGTTCGAGAGATCAGGGGGTTCGAGAGATAGAAAGTAAATAAAATCCGGAATTTTCAGTTCTGATCATCAATGTTCTACTATTATAAATACGGGAAGTATATGTAAATAAAGTCATTTCATGTTTTTCAATCGTATTTTACAGGTAATTTTCTTGATATAAACAGCAATGATCGTATTTCAACTAAATAAAACAAATTCCTAAAGTTTCAATATTTTTAGTTCTTTTTTCATGATTACATGAAACCAGAATAGCAATTGTCGGTTTTGGCTATTCCGCGGCTTGAGCGGGTCCTTCAACAGTGATCACCAGATGTTTTTAATCGATATTCAGTCCTTGAGAAAGGAATTTCTTGTGCAATACTTGCAACACTGGGATTATGTAGACTCCAAAAAAAGTTCATAGTCTTTGGAAACTTAATATCACAAACGTCTATAAATTATTTTCGAAAATTATCGTCTGGGTTTCAAGTCAAAATAAGTTGTGAATTCGTTTATAATTTACCAATATAATAACCAATTGATTATATCAACACACAGACGACCCACAGGTGTAGTGTCATCTATGTAAACACCCGTTTTAAATGTAAATCGCAGCATATTGGTATATTCTCCATTTGGTAGTATCATTAAATATCAAATTAGTAGGCCTAATATACATGTAGAATTGTACAATGTCATATACATGGTACAATATATACATGTCCATGACTTCTGTTGCTCTTGGTTTGAAAAGTATTATACACTTTGTATTTATAGAAAATGTGAAGATTTACCCAGCATATATTAAGTTCTTATTGATTTTATCATTTTTTAGAAATTGACTTGTTTTCACATATCAGCATACTCTGTAAGGCTGTAAACTGTTTTACTATTTTAGGCTGTGAACAAAGCCATGAAGAAGGATTATGAAGAAATCAACATAGGAATTTTAGACATCTATGGATTTGAAATCTTTCAAAAGAATGGATTTGAACAGTTCTGTATAAACTATGTGAATGAAAAACTACAGCAGATATTTATAGAACTAACATTAAAAGCTGAACAGGTAAGAGCAAGAAAAGTATATATACATGTATTGTTGTGGAAATTATATACAAGTACATAAAAATACAAAAGAAAATATGTTATTTCTTGGCTTATAATTGGTTTGAAATATGCATAAGGAAGTTGTATTTGAGGAAATCTGCATAGAAATGTTTAAATTTTTCTTTTGACTGAAGCCTGGTTAAATTTGGATTGCCTAATTTATTAATTAACAGGAAGAGTATGTGCAAGAAGGAATCAAATGGACACCAATAGAATACTTCAACAATAAAATTGTGTGTGATTTAATCGAGACTAAATCTCCACCAGGAATTATGTGTATTATGGATGATGTCTGTGCAACTATGCATGCAGTATCAGAAGGGGCAGATCAGACTCTGTTACAGGTACTCCTATTGAATGGAGAATTTATATATACCTGGTAATTACAGACCATATACCTCTTAGATATTACTATTATGCTAGTGTTTAAATTAGTTTCAGCATATGGAAGGGAAATAACTAGATAACTAATGGGCATGCAATTAACATGATGAAATAGAGCAGAAAAGTTGAAGAACAATGAAACAATAGATGCAACCTTTGTTTTTCTGCCACATATTTTTGTATCTTCTTGCTTTAAAGTACAGTTGAGAATGTCTTTCACTTTATGAGACACATATCTTAATAAGAAACACTTGATTTTGACTCATTATGTAACTCTAACTTAAGGTGAAACATAATTATCCACTTGCAACAAAGAAGATCTTACAAAGGGTTACTCTGCTTTATGATGCTCTTTTTTATTCAGCATTATCATCAATGTGTACTTAATAATATTTTATGCCAAAAAGCGCAGGGTGACTAGATTTTGATCTATTGTGTGTTTAATCATTTGAATTCATGGAATATGAGCATCCATGAATTACAGTATGAAAGGATTTGCTGTATGCATATGGCTTTTTAAAAAATAAACAACAATGTTAAAAAGTTCACTGGGAAATGAACTTTTAGTTGGTACGTGATCAAATCTATTGAGAAGCCCTTCGGGCTTCACAGGATTTGATCACGTGACCAACTAAAAGTTCAATTCCCAGAGAACTTTTTAACATTGTTGTTTATTACTTATATTTACATTTGAGACGAAAACATGCATTTCAAGTTAAATTGCATTTATAACACGAATAAAATATAACCTCGCTCTGTGATTCGGTCGCGCTATGACCTCTGACCCCCAAACGACATTCACACAGAATTGAACATATTTTCTCTTCTATAGGTTCATCTAAGAAAGATATTTGCAAATGTAAATATTAAAAAATAAACTTCAGAACACAGATACTGGTCTGTACAGTCTGTATGCTTCAAAAAAGATTACTGTGCAAGAACATGTATAACATTACCAATTCAATTCAATTCACTTTATTGACAATTACCATGTCGGCATACAGTCATGAACATGAATAACATAACATAAATTAACAAAATTAATACAAGCATATACAAAGTGAGAAATATGAGGTGAACAAAACTGTGTTCTCAATATTAATATTCGTTTTTGACTTTCTTTTTCTGGTGTCAAAGCACTTTTTCAGGAAACAACATATCCTTCTAGCAGTTGAAATATTTGTAGGATTAACAATTTTTTTAATAGGGTTATCACTAGTATATGTGTTTACATTAAATAAATCATTATAATTGCATCTATATTGATCATACTTTGGACAATAAAGAACAAAATATTTTTCGTCTTCAACAAACAATTTACATGAATAACATAATAGTTTTTCTCTAGGAATAGGGGGTTTACAGTATCTACCCGTTTCAATATACAGTGGGTGGGCACTAATCCTTAATTTTGTTAATAAAGATCTACAACTTTTTTCAGGGGTTTTATAGAAAATCCACTTAACCAATGAGAAGTGGATGCAGGGTTATGCAAATTAGTATGTATGTACATAATTTTTCTTAATTGTAGAAATTATCTGGTGGAGTAGGGAGTCATGAACATTATCAGGGCTCCAGTATAGGATTTGTCATCCATCATTACGCAGGAAAGGTAAGAATGGTCTCTCTATAAACATTATCAGGGCTCCAGTATTAGGATTTGTCATCCATCATTACGCAGGAAAGGTAAGAATGGTCTCTCTATAAACATTATCAGGGAACAGTATAGGATTTGTCATCCATCATTACTCAGGAAAGGTAAGAATGGTCCCTCCATGAATGGTGAATATACGTACAAAGGACAGAGAAATCCAGCTGTAATAGCAGGAATGTTAATAATTGCTATTCATCTATTTGTTTTCTTGGAGAAGTACATTTTCCCCCAACATGTAAATTACAATATGAGCTACAGAGTATTTGAATCCTTTCTAGGTGTCCTATGATGCTGATGGATTTTGTGAGAGAAATAGAGATGTCCTGTTCCAGGATTTAGTCATGCTGATGCAATCCAGTCAAAAGTAAACCTCCATTTTATACTTTTTGCACTTCATTACACATTCATTATACATGATTGTAATTCTTTTACAAAGTAGTATTTCAAATGGATTCCATTCGCTTTACGTATTTGAATAATAATTTGAAAAGATGTTAAAACTAATACACTGTACTTGCTTTTAATACACTGAAAAAAGCAACATTAAAGATTTAAATATCTACAAAACTTTCTTGTTACAGTGAGTTCTTAGTCAGTTTGTTCCCAGAAGATCTTAGTCAGCAAACCAAAGGGAGACCATCCACAGCTTCTAGTAAAATTAAGGTAACCTCCCCTTTTACCAATAATCAAACATTAAAAGCAATTAACGATCCAGTGCAAAATCAGTAATCAAAACCATATATTAAATTGAAATTGTGGTTCTCAGGCCTTCACACATCTGTTTTGATGTTGCATTGCAAATTTAATTGTACAATTGAAATTAATTAAAAGTTGGTAATCCCGCAAATAAATTCTGCACTCATTTTCACACAGTTTCGAGCAAAAAACAAAAACTAAAAAAAAAAATGAAAAAAAAAAAACACCAGACAAGTGAGCAACAAAAAATACACATTTTTGTTAATACTTTATTAAAAAAAAATGTCTGAGAATTTTGAAATGACATTAATTGGAACACTAGGGTGCAGAAACTGGTCTCCTTCAAACCATGCAACAAACACACAACTTACTGTGATGTCATCCTCTCCTGGTCTAACTGGGCTAAAATTCTACAGAACAACGAACCAGTCTTATTAGTGCTTGTTACATTCCTCCAGCAGGGTGGGATAAATTTGTTATTTATATTCAGCCTACTTGGCTTATACTATCACCCTTTCCCCATCTATTCTGAACTTGATAAACATATAACTCATGTATGCTGAATGAATTGAGATCATTGCTTATGAAATTATTAAATTCTCCATGGATTTAATTTACTGATGAGTGTTTCATCAATCTAAGAGCTGTTAGGTTTATCATTTAAGAGTTCATCATGAAACATCCAGCCTGAAATTGTACACCCGAGTGTGTCTCCAATAAAACGACTGAATATGTGCTAACTAACACATTAGACCTTGAACATACAATTACATGTACTTTACTGTGTATCTAATTGTAAGGGAGCATCATGCGTTATGTCCTCTGACAGACTTACCCAGCCTGGCCCGCTTCTGGAGTGGCCATAAAGTTATTGTTGATTGGAACATTCTTCTTACTCCTCCGTAAGACCTGCTGGAATCCACCCTGAGGCAGTGAGGGGGCGTGGTCACTATTAAGGCGAGATCGACGCTTCCCTCCTAGTAGTAAAGTCAATCAACAATGTATGCCAAAATCTTACATTTTACAAAAAGAAATCATTAGAAGTAGAATTGAAATACTGTACATATAAATCTTTATATAATTCAAGAAAGGGTATTCCATAAAAGATAAATATGTTCAATTTATCAACAGAGCTTCAATGTCAATAGTATATTATAAAAGGTATATGTGATTTAACAACCTCCCCATCATACTACACATAAACTTTTAGGGTACCTTTCCTTTTTTAAAACTTTAAAATACAGAACATACATTACAATCAAACAGCTGACAAAAATTTTTACCCCAGCATCATAATGGTGAAATATTTAAAGCAAAGCTTAATACCAAAATAATCATTGCCTCAATATTAAACTACAAAGAGTTAATTCCTTGCACGGATTTAGAAATCTAGTTAGGGTGAATTCATTGTAAGCTTAGTTGCTACAGCTATATACCGTATTTGGCCGAGTATAATACGCATTGATGTAAAATACGCACCCCGCCATGTTTTGGTTCGAGAGATAGAGAACTTCGAGAGATAGAAGTTCGAGAGATCAGGAGTAAATTTGCTTAGTTATATAGAGGGAAAAAACGGGACCGGAGGTTCACTTCGAGAGATCGTAGTTCTAGCCATCGAGAGTCACCTGTATGTATAAATCTTGAAAAAAAAGAATTCAGTCCACATTCTCAAGAAATTTTTTAATTTTTTTAATTGTCTTAAAAATGCAATTTATGTGTATCAATATTGACTGGTATATTCTTGGAAGTAAAACTACAAATACTAACTTTTCCTTGTTTATACAAGCACATGCAGAGATATATTATTATTATTAATTGTAACTGTTGTATTTTATGTTTTCAGTCCCTTCCAGGATGATATATTTGTGATACATATAGAGAACGACTTCAGCAGCATGTTAGAGTCCATGTTTAAAACAGAATTTCTCATGACCTTGAAAAAGAGATACAAGGAGAAAATGAATAGAGAGCTCCCAATCAGTTTTTCAGATGTGTAAGTTTTTGATTTTTGCTGCCTTGTTTACTTTGTTTTGTTTGCTTTTTTTAAAATTTTGTTACAGATCTTATTCAAAGTGTGCACAGTTCCCTTTTCTGGTAAATTATGAATCTATATATAGTCGCTGTACTCCTACATGGTGATACATATGTGTACACTCATGTATTAGTTCAATTCTCATTAAAATAGCTTAACCCTTTAATATATACTGAAGAAACAATGTCTTTTCTTCGATAGGGAATATTTTTTAAAAATATTGAAATTGATATAAAATGATGCTTTTGTAGAATTGAGTTCCCTGTCAAGAAGGAAGGGTGGGGAGGAGGAGGAACAAGAGTCATCAAGTTCCAGAGGCTGCCCCAACCTAGTGACATAGCCATGCTCAAACCATCAGGGAAAACTCTGACTGTATCTATAGGGCCAGGGTTACCCAAGGACTCACGTAAGTACTCAGTGACTTGTGATATAGTTATCCTCAAACAATCAGAGAAAACACGGCCTGCATCTGTAGAGCCAGGACTACCCAAGGACTCCCGTAAGTACTCAGTAACTAGTTATATAGCCATGCTCAAACCATCAGGGAAAACTCTGACTGTGTCTATAGGGCCAGGGTTACCCAAGGACTCAAGTAACTCTAAGTACTCAGTAACTAGTGATATAGCCATGCTCAGTAACTAGTGATAAAGCCATGCTCAAACCTTCAGGGAAAACTCTGACTGTCTTTAGGACCAGGTTAACCCAAGGACTTGTGTAAGTAAATGGTGTTATGTAGGTGTGCTCAATCAACTCCAGAGATAGACACCCTCAAACTGTCATACATAGTAATCCAGGAATCTTATCTTGTAACTAGGAAAAGAGATATGTATATGATTATTCTGTCAAATGTTTATTTAGGTCCTGGGAAGACCAAGATGGCGGTCAGTAATGGCAGCATGCGATCCAGGAGGGCAGGGTCACAAAGAGGTCCCCCCTCAAGGCCTGCCCCTACCCGACCACCTCCCAACTTTGCTCCACCGGCCATACCAGGGTCAGGACCAGCACCCATGGGAGGTGAGTTAATTCTACATTGTAAATTATACAGGTAATTCAGGTGGCTATTTAGATAAGTCATGCATGGGTTACAACCTCTCCAGAAAATATCAGATAAAAAAAATCGGAAAGGGCTACATTATTGCAGCTAGGGTTACAAAGATATAAAAATGGGGAAGTTGTGTAGGTGTGTTCTACAAATGTTTAATACATACAGTAAAATATGGATACCGGTATGCTAAAACTTCAGTGTTATCATTGATTCGTGCTCTATAGAAAATAAGAAATCCGCGAAGATTCAGAAGAGGAAAATCATAGTCTTCTTAATACTTTCAATTTGATATTTCAATCTCGTGTCCTGTTTAAGTATTGTAAGATAATTTACAGCATGATTACCTAGAACCAAAATTAACTATGACAACTGTTAAAACTTTCAACAATATCTCATTCTTTGTTGAAATAAAATTATTTCACCAAAGAATACCGACATATTATTTCAAAATCACTGCATGCTTAAAAAAATTATAAACCCTGTTAATACTTTTACGCAACATTATCTTCTGCTTTGTAGAAATAAATGAATAAATAATTTCTCCATATTGCCACGATATAAAAATCCAGGATTAAGATAAAATGTTAAATGTATTAGAAAAAGAGTGTTGAGTTATATCACGAGAAACTGCTCGAAAAGCAAACCCAATTCTATTACTTTGAAAATGAGATACATATAAAATAGCAAATTTTTAACAAATAACCGACTAAAAAAATCTTAGTCGATAGTCGGTATGATCGAACGATAGTCGAGTACTCGACTATCAATTGACATCCCTAATGATTACATTTTATTACTTTGAAAAGCAGACTCTCAATAAATGATTTCAACATGCCTTCAATCGATACAATAAAATGCACAGGATATAATTTTGCAAAAGAAATCCTGCAAATGTTTTGGTTGTTAAAAATGCTTTTCAAAAACAAGATGTTCAGGAATGTCACTTGACCTGTGTATAATGACCACATCTGCCAAAGCAATAGTTATTGCTGTAACTGTAGTCCGACGATTCTGACGCCCAGGAGCTGACTACAGAAGACGCCGAGGGCGTAAAACTGGCTGAAATGAAAAACAAGTAATAAATAAAATATATATATTTTCAAAAATTAATTTAAAAGTATCTTCCTGAAACTTTCCATCATTTGAAAAAGATTATATACATTACCTATATATACGTTTTCGCCTACAATTGAGAAGCGTGGCCCAGTACGACTGGGGTTGTGTTCGAATATACATTGTGACACCAAGGACTGGGCGATGTTAGCTAGGGAATCGTCCCATTTCTGAAAGGAAAAAAGCCTTGTGTATGAATGTGCATTTTATTCTAATACAATCAAAATTTTTTTATTATACACAATGAATAATTCAGGTGTTTGTATTGAAATTCTGGTTTGAAATTCATTAACAACCTACTCTCAGCTACATTTATACGAACAGTGTAACTGATTTAACAGACATAATTTTAAAATCTCGATATGCCGAAATTGATAATGTAGATTAGCAAGTTCATGATTTATCTTTTTTTCTGCGAAATTAAACCCATCATGAATACTATTATTAGTTTTACAAACGTTTAAATGCTTATACGAAAATTTGAATTAATTTTTTGCAGCGTGAATTTTAAACCATCGCAGGTGGAACTTTTGAAAGATCCAATTTATGTAACACCGTGGAATTAAAAAAGATTTACAGTATTTAAATATACATGTTTATGCGTGCAAAAAAATTCAATATGAACAGTTCAATAATAAAAACACGATCTGAGTACGATCAGAATTTCAACCGAGGCAGACCATTGACAGAAAAGTTGATGTTACAGCGATTTCAAGACGCAGTTTATGTCGGCATATCGTATTTATAACTGCACTAAGATCGTCATAATGCCCTTGTTCGTAAATATAATCTATAAATGGATAGTATTTTGGCTGACAGTTTCCATACGAATTACGAAACTCCTGTTTCCATTTTGACGACGGGGTATTCCGGATCAAGTGATTACGATTCATGGTGGGTGTGGTCAACCGACAAGAGATACTTGAATAAGCAATTCCTTGGCACCTGATCCAATCTCTTGAATTTTCAGCGATCTGCTTTTTATGCTCTATTCACAGATTTGTATCGTGATTATTTTTTTTCAGTATATCGATCAATGTTCATTCGTCGCCCGCGTGGCGCAGTGATTAGAGCGTCTGCTCTACAACCGCGAAGTAAGGAGTTTATTCTTTCGTCGTGGCTTCGAATCCCACTGTGGGACGTGGACACCGGTTCTTCGGATGAGACCGTATAAACCGAGATCCCGTGTCGCAGTAGGTGCTGGCACATAACGGATTCCTCACTGCTCAGTAGCCTTGAGTGTGGAGTATAGGTAAATAAAAAATTGATGCTCTTCACCAACAAGCTTAAGTTGTGGCGTCTCTATATGAGTGAAAATTCTCAATAGGGACGTTAAACAATGATCAAACAAGCAAAATACTGTTTTTCTCTTCATCTTTTTTAATATTCAGCATCGCAAATTACATAACTTTCGTACATTTTTATAATTGAGAAATCCTGTCTATCAAATGGTAGTCTATAGTTTTAAGAGAGAAGGGGGAATTTGAATTGCCAAATTTATGTCATCATCTAAATTTTATATATAAATTCAAAATTAAGAACATGACATTTATACTTTTTCCTGTGGGGAAAAAACTCGAGAGGCTTTAATTTGGCAAAAGTACAACCTATTACAAAAAAGTTTGCTATTACCTTTAAAAAGATGAGTGTCGTCAAATTGGAGTGGATTATATATTTCTTTTATTGAGGAATACAAGAGGCCTGTGTAGGTTCAATATTTAGAAAAATAATAGTGTTGAGTTCAGGTCTTTTTTGTGTGTGCACCTAAGACAAGAGTAGCAGAAAGTTACAACACATCAAACAAATATCGGAAACATTAACTAACGACTGGCGATTCATTGCTGTCAAAAGCTTACATCGTTGTATAGAACTTTAAAAGAATACTGGACTGTTAAAAAATGCATAATTTTATTATAATACATCAGAATATCTGTACGAAAGCTTATTGTCCTTCAAATTTTTGCTACAGTCGTATTTGAATCCACTGCAAAGCATGTACAACTTTTTATCTGACAGAATATGAAGCATAGAATGGAGAAGATAGCTTACCATTTCCTTCATGTTTGCGGCACTGGGACTCACATTCCTCCTTTGGTTATTATGGGCCTGAAAAGAAACCAATTCATGAACTTCTATAATCAACTCAATTTGCGTAAGCAAAATTGACTTTTATTTACGAACAATATATCAATTCTGAGTATACGTTTTATCGTTCGTTATCTTTTACATGAACCTATGAACTAACACCCCCCCCCAAAAAAAATAAAATGCCTGCTGTTGACAAA
Organism: Saccostrea glomerata; assembly: GCA_003671525.1. Classification (NCBI taxonomy): domain Eukaryota; kingdom Metazoa; phylum Mollusca; class Bivalvia; order Ostreida; family Ostreidae; genus Saccostrea; species Saccostrea glomerata. The sequence goes on along the minus strand of PRKT01000088.1, from coordinate 1,133,284 downwards.
GGCATATAATCCATATTATAAATACGAATTTTGAGATTTTTTTCTACTTAGAATATCTAATACATATAGATTGTCTTTCAATCCCAAATGATAATAAAGATATGAATGGTCGTTATATCGTAAATCATTTTTCATTTGTTATATATACTGCAATTTCACTGCTGAAACTAAACAAAACGACAATTAGTCTTGTATTAGTACAATCGCTTATAAGTGCCACGTTAAAAAAATTGGTATTTATTTTTTATGCTTTATCTTGGATTTTCAAACTTTAAAGTTTTTTTTTTTTTTTGCAACTTAAAAGTTGGACATTGCAACTCAAACTGTTTGGCTTTTTCAACGTTAAAGTTGGCTTTTTCAACTTCAAAGATGGATTTTCAAACTTGACTTTTCTAACGTAATGTCGGCTTTTCCAACTTTAATCTTGACTTTTACAACTTAAAAATTGGCTTTTCCAACATTTGAGATAGTAATTCCATCTTTAAAGTTGGCTTTTTCAGCTTTAATATTTGCTTTAATTTCCAAAGCATAAGTTGGCTTTTCCAACATTAAGGATTGTATTCCAACATTAAAGGGGGCTTTTCCAACTTTAATCTTAGCTTTTCTATCTTTGTAAGGCTTTATGCGTTATTTTCATATACTTTGTAGCTGGACTCGTGTTACCGTTTTTATAGGTATTTACATTGGAAAGAAACGATTAAATTATCAAATCACGATGAAAAAAAGAACTATTTCATTGTGTCCGTATGTTCAGAATTGATGAAGGATATGGAGATAACGAACAGTTTTCAATATCAAAGTCCATAAAACTTTACAAAATAGGAGCAGAGCAAACACGGACCTCCAAAACATCAGAGGTGGGATCAGGTGCCATGGAGGAGTGAGTATGCCCTGCTCCATTATATTAAAAGCTTCTTTAGAGCTAGGATAAATTAATTTTACTAGTCATTGTGCTGGTTTCATTTATTATTACCAGTAAATAACTTTCTTATATAGGAATATTTTCTTTAAAAGTTAGTTAAGAACTTTCTTATATAGGAATATTTTCTTTAAAAGTTAGGGAATATTTCTGCTGCGTGATAGTAGTTGAACTAGTAGCAGAAATATTTATTTGAAAATCAAGTCATTTGTATTGACCCTTTCCATTTTAGTTTGGTCGGGGGAATTTATACATCAATATTAATAATTTACTGGAAATAGTGCCGGTTCAAAGTCTTCCGTTACACCCTTAAAATCAACTTATCAGTGAATAGCATATATGTCTACGAAAGCCCAAAAGGCTCATTCGAGATTCGAGTTTCAAAGTACGAGATTCGAAATTCGAGATTCGAAATTCGAGTTTCGAGATTCAAGATCCAAACTAACCAATCAGAAGCGAGTTTCAAAGTACGAGATTCGAAATTCGAGATTCGAAATTCAAGATCCAAACTAGCCAATCAAAAGCGGGTTCAACATTTGATTACTCCCCTTTATTATGTTTTTACTATGAAGAAATCGTTTAAAATAATTATAACAAATGGGTCATTTAATTATATTACAATGCAAGAAAGAGTGTTATATATATTAGAAGGAAATTTTAATAATTATTGGATTTTTGATCAGAAAAATATACTTCAATCTATATTATAGCTTCTTAAATATTAAAAAAATTACTTATATCATGAGTATATATATTTATTTGTATTGTCTTCTAAACTTAATTTTTATGTATTTTCCCGCATAGGAAAACCAAATGTACTTGTGGACAGGGCATCCCCCCTCTCGATATTCAACCCCAGGGCTTATTGGACTTTTTTCACAACATATATCTAATACACTTATTCATCGTGTGTTCAATGCCAAAAAAAATAGTAAAAACCCAGAATAATCGCTCAACACAAAAAATACCCCACTATACATTATAAGAGAGAAAATATGCCACGTGCACTCCAGTTTGTTTACGTTGTACGCCCGCTGCTATTTCTAGGTTTAAAACCATGCATTTATTTTAACTTAAAATGTTGATTAAAATTAACTGTCTCTACATATATTTCTGTCTTAGTCCATGCTATCGGATTGACTCTGCATCTCGTAATAATCCCATATTTTCTCCTTAAATGACACCTCTCTTGTATAGTGGGGAGGGGTAATGTATAATGGGTTTTTTTTTGGGTAAACGATTATTCTGGGGGTTTTACGCCCGTGATGTTTTCGTATTGTACACATTAATAAGTGTAATAAATATAATTTGTTAAAAAAATTGTCCAGTAAGCCCTGGTATTGAATATCGAGGGGGGGGGGGGCCTGTCCACAAGTACCTGTGGTTTTCCTATGCGCGGAAATACAAAAAAAAAAAAAGTGTAGAAGATAATACAAAAATATATATACTCCTGATATATGTAATCTATTTAATATTTAAGAAGCTATAATATAAATTGAAGTATATCTTGCTGCAAAAATCCAATAATTATTTAAATTTCCTTCTAATATATATAAAACACTCTTTTTTGCATTGTAATTTAATCAAATGACCCATTGGTTATAATTATTTTAAACGATTTCTTGATAGTAAAAACATAATAAAGGGAGTAATCAAATGTTGAATCCGCTTTTGATTGGTTAGTTTGGATCCTGAATCTCGAAACTCGTATTTCGAATCTCGAATTTCGAATCTCGTATTTTGAATCTCGAATCTCGAATGAGCCTTCTGGACTTTCGTATATGTCTCATTTAAAAAATCAATCGTACTTAGGACAAGCTATTGTGTAGGAAATAAGTTTGAGACATTAAAACCGTAAGCAAGTGATAATGGAATATAACTACATGTACATAAATAAGGAAAGTTGACAATGGAAAATCTGAAATCTCGTTTGTCAAACATTTTAGTTTTAAGTTTGCTCTTATCGCCTATAGACAGTAAAACACCCAAATATGAAACAGATGTAGCAGACTCTGTGGGTTTTTTTTAAGTTCACTGGGATATGTCGGGCGACATGTGAATGGAAATAGCTATAGTCTGTTGACAAAACATAACTAAAAAAGGAGTCCTTCGTTATGATACAATTACGAATGCAGAATCTGCAAGTATATCGCATTTCAACATTGATATTTATAGTATTTCAATGTCAAAACATATTAAGATTTGTAATTTTTTCTTATATCTAGTTCACAAGCACTTGTTTCGGGAATAAATTTTAACCCAAAGTATAATAATAACTAGGGACCTATATACTGACGTTAGTATATAGGTCCCTGTAATAAAACAAGGTATCTAACTCCGACTTACACTGAGTACACCCCTTCCTTTAGAATCGCGCTCATTTACATTTTCAGAGGAAATGCACGGGTGATCTGTTTATACATATGTCTTCTACGATAATTTATATCTATACAACCATATCTGACATGCTTGTCTTTATTTTCTTTTATCATCGTAATCAGCTTCAAAACTCTGCTCGCCGAGTGGAAAGTAAAACTCAACCATAGAATGATATGTTCTAATCTCGTGCAAAGAATTAGACCTCGAATTTGATTGGTAAAAAACTAAAAATCTGTTTGTAAAATTACATCGGAAAAACATCATAGTGTTATTATGGAAAATAAGACACTATGAAATTTTTTTATTCAATGCAATATTTAAAATCTGGAATTGAATTTTTAAACCCACGCGTTCTTTATTTTTTCTCTGTGCCCGAGATTAGCACATACCGTTTTATGGTTAAGTTCGACTTTTCTACTCGGCGAGTAGAGTTTTGACGCTGTTTACGGAGATTTAAGAAAACAAAGACAAGCAAGCCATATATGGTTGTGTAGATAAATTATCGTAGATGACATAGGTATAAACAGTTTGCCACTGCCTTTTCTCTGAAAGTGTAAATGAGCGCGATTCTAAGGGAGGGGGGGGGGTATTCGGTGTAAATCGGAGTCAGATACCTTGTGTTATTATTATACTATGGGTCAATAATTCATTACAGATACAAGTTCCTGTGATCTAGTTATAGTTACATGTAACGTCACAATGAGGGTTTTTTTTTCAGATATTGGCATCAAATGCCGTATTAATTTAAAATGTTATATTCTCTATCATGCTTTTACATATATTTCTTATGATGCAGGAGTTTTATTTAAAGGTATTCTCAGCCTCAGCCAGGAGGGGTAACTTTTAAAATCATTTTGATAAAGTAACCGAAATAGAGTCTTAAATCAAGATATTTTTGCAACAATTTTTGAACTCAGAACATATTTTAGAGAAACGGATTTCCTGTAACCAAGCCTTAATTATCGATGTTTTAGCATGATATGAAATTAGAAGCAATCAGTGAAGTTTGATAATGTTATCATTAATGTTTGACACTGTGATTTACATGTATATAATAATTGAAGTAAATATAGAACTTAAGTACCGTAAAAGTGTTGAAGCAAACCGTGTTATTTTCTCAAAACACTTGGATACCTATAGTTTCTTATCAATAAAATACATGTGTTGATCAATTACAGTGTATTCCATTTGAAAATACATAGCGAGTCAGTGTTTTTATTCCTGTTTCCTGAAAATATATTTTGAGATTTGATAATTTTTTTCCAATATAATATGATTAACTATTATGATGAATTTTGAAGAAATATCATGAGTAAATACACAATACTTTGAGAATTTAGATACATTTTATATGCATTTTCAACTCCTACTTTTCAGAACCTGGAGATCGGACTACGTTAAAAAATATAAAAGGTAGAGATTTTTTTGTAATTTTTTTCCTCATCCTCAAAAGTGAAAAAAACAATATAGCAAATAAAAAGTGGTTTTGTTAAATTAATTTTAAACTTTGAAAGAGAACTTACCAACTTAAATCGACATATATATCTACATGTGTAGCATCAAACTTAAAAATTCACCTGGACATAATCAGGGCTACGAGAAGTAAGTGAAGTTGGCTACTAGTAACTGGCTACAACAAGCAAGTAAAGTTGGCTACTAGTAACTGGCAACCAGTAACTAACTTGAACAGTACCTTTTGTGTTAAATTATGCTAATTTGGGAGAAATGATCTGGCACTAAAGATACCAAGATATCGTTATTAATAACCTCAGCTACTAGTACCTTTTGTTTAAAATTATGCAATTTTATGAGACAAATCTTGATATTATAGAAGAAGCTGCATTTTTACACTGCTGATATCCACTGATATTGTTGATAAAAACAATCTCTGAGCTTTTCCACATGATCTGGCACTGAAGTTTCCAAGATATCGGTATTAATAAACTCAGCTACTAGTACTTTTTGTTTAAAATAATGCAATTTTGGGAGACAAATCTTGATATTATAGAAGTAGCTGCATATATTTAAACCGCTGATATCAACTGAGATTGTTGACAAAAACAATCTCTGAGCTTTTCGACATGATCTGGTACTAAAGTTACCAAGATATCGTTATCAAAAAACTCAGCTACTAGTACTTTTTGTTAAAATTATGCAAATTTGGGAGACAAATCTTGATATTATAGAAGTAGCTGGATATTTAAACCGCTAATATCCACTGATATTGTTGATAAAAACAATCTCTGAGCTTTTCGACATGATCTGGTACTAAAGTTACCAAGATATCGTTATTGATAAACACAACTTCTAGAACCTTTTGTTTAAAATTATGCAATTTTTGGACACAAATGTTGATATTATAGAAGTTGCTTGATATTTAATCCGCTGATATCCACTGATATTGTTGATAAAAACAATCTCTGAGCTTTTCGACATAATCTGGCACTAAATGTACGAAGATATCGTTAGTAATAAACTCAGCTATTATTAACTTTTGTTTAAAATTATGCTATTTTGGGAGACAAATCTTGATATATTATACAAGTAGCTTGATTTTTACACCGCTGATATCAACTGCTATTGCTGATAAAAACAATCTCTTAGATTATCCACATGGTTTGCAATGAAGTTGCCAAGATATCGTTCGTAATTATCTCAGTAACTAATATATATTCTATGTTATATAATGCAAATTTGTGATACAAAAGTTGATAACAAGCGGTGTGAAGCACGCCTGATTGAATAGAAAATATGGACTTTGTGCATTGATCCAAACGAATTTTTCCGCAGTAAATCTAGACCTGCTAAGCATCATACTGATTATGAATAGTTAACAAAACTACCTTTATTTACTTTTAGCAATATTCAGGCTTCTTTTTGGTTATGCTTCTTACAAACAGCTTTAGGTGACGTCTCTAGACTAAACGCACCAAATTCTATGTTCGGTTTGACTAACTCGATCTGAATAAAACAATAGTTCTAAGTATCTTTGCTCGCCCTAACAGTTTCACCGTCAGGTAATTATCATTGAAATAATTATGATTGGATTCTGACATAGCTGATATCTACACTTAAAGTGAGTGCATCCAAGCGGCGCTAATCGCCGCTGGATCGCGAAGCTAGCTCCATAGACAACGTGTACGAACGAAGCAAATTCTGGTTGAAAATAATACTTTACGGTGCATAGCAACAGAGGGTTTAAACAAAGCAACGTTTTACTTGAAAAAAAAAACACAAACAACGACTTCATGCAGTTTCTATGCCATAAAAACTATCGTATGCGTCCAAGGTCAAGGATTTTTTATTTGACGTCATACTTTCGGGTATTTCCAATTTTTCGCAATCTCCAATGTAGAATTGTCACTCGTTCCTCATTCAAATATATGACCTGATGGTAGAGAATGGATTTTTCGGAGACTTCTGAGAACTTTGGAATGTCCATGTATCCCACTATCCATGAGAAGTATTTTTTCTTGTCTTTATTAAAAGAACCGAGGAAAGGCAATAAAAGTATATAAGTTGTAAATAGTTTAAAATCAATGGCAAATCCAGGAACTTTGTAATGAGGGTAGAAGGCAGGGGATCCTGGGGGTGCACTGAAGCCCCCAGTGGGTCTAGGGCAAGGGCCTAGTTGGAGTTCAGGGGGGAAGCCCCCGGAAGCTGATAAATTTTTACAAATAAGTGTTTTTTCCCTTGATTTAAGGATAATGGACAGATAGATTTTATATACCAAAAATTCAAACGGGGACATACGCCCGGCGCGCTGGATCCGCCTTTGGTTTTAGATAGTATTTAACTGCACTCAACCCTTATTAGCTTGTATTTAAAGTGATGATATCGACTGATACAGTAAATAAGAAATTTCTACAAGATTACTGGTATTATCCATTACATTAAGCGTCTACTTTCTTCTGTGTTTCAACTACGTGTACATTTTCGGGGCAAACTAAGGGCGCGTTTGATTTGTCTACAACTTACACCCGGTGTACACTTTTTCATAATCAAGGGCAAAAGTTTACACTTTTGGTGTACACCTTCTAAACCATGTGCAGGGCATGTGTAGGTAATTACACAGAAAATTCAATTTGGCTGACAAATGACGAAACGGTAAAACTGCAGAATTTCTTTCTCTGTATTTGAGTTTACTGTCAAGTATTTTATAGGTTCATTGTGATGAATTGTTTTTAGTAATATAGTGGACCATGTTTTGTGCATTTTATGAAAAATAAAATACTTCATAATTTGTAAAATAAAAAAATAAGCAAACTTTGCAAGTTTGGGTGTTAAAGTCTCTAGATATATTTGATTATAGCTAGATATTTGGTTAAAAAAGGGGTAAAATAAACAGCTAGGAAAATTTTAAATAAAAAATTCTTTACATTTTGTAAAAGGTTTTGTTTTTAAAGGAATTTTGAAAGAATATTCACAATCGCAACTAATATTTTATTTAAAAAATCGTCTGCAAATAGGACCCCCTCAGTTTGTTAAAATTTTGAAGTACATGTTTGATTTGCCACACTACACCCAATTACACTTGATTATGAGATGTAAATCTTCTACACCGGGTGTAGTAAGGTGTAGACAAATCAAGCGCGCCCTAAATAATTGCGACGCAATCTTAAATTATTTTGAATGACTCAGAATTAATGAGGATTTGTCAGTGGCGATATTTACATGGAAACTGTGGAATACCAGTATCTTCCCCGGAAGTGCCCTTATAATGACAATGTCAAGTCTTATAATGTGATTGATTAATTGTAATTTGTCGATTGATAAAAATATAAATGAAAATTTTGACATGTTATTCTTAACTTTTAATTGTTATCATAAAAATTGGTTTGTTTGTATCAGAAAAATTCTTTTTTGTTCTGTTTTTCTGTCTTTGAATGGGCATTTTGACTGAATTTCAAACAGTTTAAGATAATTTATAGCTGATCACCGTATATTTGATAAATGAGATGAAATCATATTTAATAGTTGTTATATACCGAAAACACTACAAGCAATTGTCAGATTAAAAAGAAAATGAAATAAATGAAACTTTTGTAAATCAACATTTACGGAATCGTCACTTTCAGAAATTGGCAAAGCTTCACCATTCTGTTTATACTTTATTAAGATTATAAACAAATCGAACACGAGTTGACATCTGTTGGACGTACTGCATCAGGAAGGGATCCAACAAAGGTGTTTTCATAACCTCGAGCTCGAAGTTAATGGTATCTGCCCTGTTGTCCCCCCTTTTGAAACGTGGGGGATATTAATTTGGGTTTGTCCGTCCGTCCGTCATTCTGTCTGTCTGTAACGCTTTCGTTTCAAGACGATATCTCGAGAACCCTTTGAGCTTTTGCCATGAGATTTTGCATAGCAACTCCCTATGGACTAAAGAAGACCCCTATTGATTTCGAAGTCAAAAGGTCAAAGGTCAAGGTCACAAATTTGCAAATTCTGTCTGTTATAACACTTTTTTCCGCGCGAAATCCCGAGAACCCTTTGATCTTTTGCAATGAAATTTTACATAACAACTCCTTGTGGCCCAAGGAAGACCCCTATTCAATTTTGAGGTCAAAAGGTCAAAGTTCAAGGTCGTAAAGTTATACATTATCTGTGTGTAACACTATCTTTTCCGGGCGATATTTCAAGAGGATTATGAGCTTTTGCAATGTAATTTTATACCAAAACTCCCTAGGGACTCTCTCACCCCTCTCATAGTGTCCTGCCCCGTTTGTTTTATTAGTATTTATTGTATTAGATGTCGCTATTTTTAAAACAGGGGCATGAGAAGAGTTTTTACGTATAAAACAGGTTATAGGCGGACTTTATATTCTTATACATCTATTAGAACTGTTTAATCAAGGTTAAATTAGACACCATGCATTGTGTAAAATTTTGACAATATCGAACGTGAACATATGCATGTATGTGACTTCATATCTGCATATAATTTTCGATGATATACATCGGTTCCGTGGTGTAGTGGAATGTCTCTCGCTTCATGTGTGAGAGGTACCGGGGTCGATTTCCCTATGATCCAATTTTCTTTTTTTTCACGAAATACTTCTTTTTACCAAATTATAGTATTCAGCATGTGAAATTAAAAAAATATGAGGTCCAGCTTGTACAAATTCATAAAATCATCATTTTAGTGTGATAAATATATGAAAAAAAAATTCTATACACATAATTAAGAATAAGCAGTCAAATCTTTATATCCATACTGACATATTTTATTTATTTCAGTATAAATGTATTCATTAAATGATTCTACAATTTCAGTCTAGGGGGAACAGACACACCCCCCCCCCCCCCCCCCCCCCCCCCCCCCCCCCCCCCCGAACTGAGCAAAATTCTCTGAATTAGCTTGTTTATGCACAATTTTATGTGAGCAACCTTTTTTGGTCGCTTTACATTGCAATCCCAATTGTATTACTGACCGATGATGGCTTCAAGAATCTCAGAATGGAACAAAAGTCTTTGGAAATTAGAAAACGGGTGATATCTTGGTTACTTCAGTATCAGACCATGTGAAAAATGTACGAGATTGTTTTTATAAGAAACATCAGTTAATATCAGCGATGTAAATATCCAGCTACTTCAAGAATATCAACATTTGTATCCCAAGTTTGCATACTATCAAACAAAAGGTACTAGTAGCTGAGTTTATTACTAACGATATCTTGGTAACTTTAATGCCAGATCATGTGGAAAAGATCAAAGATTGTATTTATCAACAACAGTGGATATCAGCGATGAAAAATCCAGCTACTTCAAAAATATCAACATTTGTCACCAAAAACAAAAGGTACTAGTAGATGAGTTTTTTGATAACGATATCTTGGTACCTTTAGTGCCAGATCATATGGAAAAGCTCAGAGATTGTTTTTATCAACAATATCAGTGGGTATCATCAGTATAAAAATGCAATGCAGCTACTTCTATAATATCAACATTTGTCTCCCAAAATTGCTTAATTTTAAACAAGAGGTACTAGTAGCTGAGTTTATTAATAACGATATCTTGGTAACTTTGGTGCCAGATCATGTGGAAAAGCTCAGAGATTGTTTTTAATCAACAATATCAGTTGATATCAGCGGTTTAAATATCAAGCTACTTCCGGAATATCAAGAATTGTTTTACACAAAAGGTACCAGTAGCTGAGTTTATTACTTCAGATATCTTGGTAACTTCAATGCCAGATCATGTGGAAAAGCTCAGAGATTTCTTTTATAAGCAATATCAGCGGTGCAAAAATGCTGCTACTTCTATAATATCAACATTTGTCTCCCAAAATTGCACAATTTTAAACAAAAGGCACTAGTAGCTGACGTTAATACTAACGATATCTTGGTAACATCCGCACCAGATTATGCGGAAAAGCTCAGATATTGTTTATATTAGCAATATTAGTTGATATTAGTGATGGAAAAATTTAGCTACTTTAAGAAAATCAAGATTTTTCTCCCAAAATAGCATAATTTTACACAAAAGGTTCCAGTAGCTGAGTTTATTACTACCGATATCTTGGAAACTTCAGTGCCGGATCATTTGGAAAACCTCAGAGATTGTTTTTATCAGCAATATCAGTGGATATCAGCAGTGTAAAATTCCAGCTATTTCAAGAATATCAACATTTGTATCCCAAGTTGTTTGTCGTAGCCAGCTAGTAGTAGCCAGTTACTAGTAGCCAACTTTACTTACTTCTCGTAGCCAGCTACTAGTAGCCAGTTACTAGTAGCCAACTTCACTTACTTCTTGTAGCCAGCTACTAGTAGCCAGTTACTAGTGGCCAAGTTTACTTACTTCTCGTAGCCAGCTACTAGTAGCCAACTTTACCACTTGTCGTAGCCAGCTACTAGTAGCCAGTTACTAGTAGCTAACTTTACATATCTATATGAACATTCCAATTTGTTTTACAAAGTAGCCTGGCCCTTTTGCATCTATCTTTTCTTGTAATATGAAATGATTGTCACAGTTTGAAATAAATCAAGTATTCTTAGCATTCAATACGCCAGTTTCGAGATTGTAACTCTCTTACGATAGAGGCGCAAAAAGTACCCATTTCAGCATGGAGGCGGGACAGGTTGCCTCTTTATACAAAAGTGCATAAATAAAAGAACGATATTTATGGCTTTTAAAATTAAATAAATGTTATAGAAAGATAATAATGTAAAGCAGTGATACATTTGATGATTTTATCAAGCTCAACTATGCATATTTACAAATCTACTATACATTTTCGATTACTTGAAAACGAAAGAAACGTCATAGTCTTCATACAAAGTAACAGATTTTCTTCATTGTACGAACATTTTCTAAAAAGTAGGTGTTTTTTAAGTTAAAATAAGGAAAAGAATCAATATGTAATTTAGATTCCCGACGTGCAATGACCAGATGCATGTTTATCGTATTTATAAGAGGTCCATATCTCTTCCCTCGTCCGAAAAGCCTCACATCCACTGATATTTTCTTTTTTGTTTCGATATTTTTAATTCAAAAATGATGTCTTTACTTTAATTTGATTATTCTCAAGCTGCAGAGTGCATCCTGACAATCGTGTAGCTATGATAAACCGGTATATCGATGATGCAATGTATCCAACATACACAGTATCAAATATCTGTCCCACCTGTTTGTTTACGCGGCAACGAAACTCCCCTCCTCAACGAAAGAGCGCACCAAGGGAGATAATCTCGAAACTCGCGTATTAAACAATGATGAACTAATAAAAAACTTTATTTGCATGTATTTTTAACAAAAGCAATATTTGTATTTCAGTTCTGCGATATTTCATGAAGTTTCAACATTTTCCTTTAGAAATTTTGCAGGTGCCATAGATGTTGAAAAAGAACTATAAAATACGTTTGTTATATGATAAAATTTTGTTCAAAGTCCAAATTGTTTTCACTAATTGTTTCATTAACTTTCTCAAATATGTATATGTCTGCTACAGCAACATTGTATTTAATGGACATTGAAAGCATTTCTTTTGATATAATAGCATTAAAAGACGAGGGTTGTCCAAAATTACCGTAGATATTAAGTGTAGTTTTGAAGAAATTCGGTGTCAAAAAAATTTAAAGTTCTTAATTTATTTAAACCGATGATAAGTACATGTATTAATACATTAATTGTAAATATTGAGTAATAACATAAAGACATTCGATTAGAATAAAATGCTGAATTACATATTATATTATGGCTGCGATTACATAAGGCCTTTCAACTAATTTTTCAAGTTGCACATATGGTAATAAACATTGTATAGATCGATTTATAGGTACATGAAATTATCAAAAAGATAATAACTTATGCATATTTTCAATTACATCATTAAAAGGTATAATTATTTATAATTGACTTTTCCGATGTTGTGTTTAAGGACAGGTAACTCAGGTGTGAAAAATGACCAACTTAGTGCCGATTTATGAGTTATCGTTTAAAGGAATGACATATAGGCTGCTTCAGCATTGGTATTGTTATGTACACAAAAGAGTTCCTTACATTGTTTTGTACACAAAAAGTTTTGACCAAGAAAAAGAGAAATCCTTCACTCTACCTGAAATAACAGGGTCAAATGAATGGGGAACAGACTATATTCAATAGTTTTAACTCTCTTTGACGAATATTATGAAGAAGAAAATTTAATGTCATGTTTTTTGTGTTCGCGCTTTTTCGCTTCCTGTGTAAATATATATATATTTACAAGTAAATGCAACAATTGATCATCTTATTTGTGTTACTAAGCACGAAGGGGAACGACCGAGTATAAAAATTTAATTAGGTTAGAACTGAGAAGGAGGGTAGATTTCACTTTTTATTATAATTATATGCAGTAAACCGGTGTCCGCAACTATAAAGTAAATAAGTTTAACATTGGTGCTAAAACCACTTGATTCTACTGAGAGCAAAGAAACACTTGGGAAATGCTAAAAACTGCCTTGCGTGTAAACAGTTAGATACCCCGAGCCCGCTCTAAACAAGTATCAGCAATGAGTTATCGTTCATAACACCGACCCCTAGCGGCAGTTGAAAGGCCTATGGTTGCAATTGAAAATCGGTGTGTAACTCTTACAATCTATTTGCTACTCAGTATTCTGAAAATGGAATCAACATAAAGAACATAAAGCATTAAAATTTATATTAATTACATCATAAATACCTGTCAATTTTTTAAAGTCCCCTCCTAAAGAATTTTAAAATTGAACAAATTAATAGTTTTAGATAAGTATTTGAAATTCAAAATATCGTCTGCTAACTTAACAAACAACACAATTACACAAAAGAAATAGGAATCGCGACTGTGATAAGTGGACCGTATCCGGATTTGCTGAAAATGAAAAACTCGTGTTCGGTTGATTTTCAAATCCTATGTTTAAAACGTGTTCTATTTTTAGCATTCTCTGTACTTACTTACAAATAAAAAACATAAAATAATTTCTGTAAAATGCCGCGTATGTCAGTGGAAAAACGTTCAAGAGCGGTTGGCATGGTTTATGCTGCGCGCAGTTTACAAGAGGTCAGCTTTTATTCGATATACACACTAAACTCTCTAACATTTTGGCATAATTGGTTTTTGGTTTAGGATAATGCTACTCCCCACACAGCCAGGACCACCCAACAGATGCTACATCATCACAACATCAGGGTACTTAACTGGTCCCCATGAAGTCTAGACCTTTATCCTATTGAGCATTTGGGACGAAATTGACAGGAGAATTAGACAACTTTCACAGCAACAGAACCTAGCGGAACTTGAAAGAGATTTAGTGAACACTTGGAATAACCTTCCACAGAAGGTTTTACACAATTATGTAAATTTCATGAGGAGTAGATGTCAAGCAGTTATTCGAGGTAATGGGGGACACACAAGTTATTAATTGAGACATTTGTTTTGTAGAGTACTCATTGTCTTTGTTTTCCTATTAAACGATGCAAACAACTTTTTTCCTACTCATTTAGAGGTTTTTCTTCATGTCAAACAAAACTCTAGTTGAAATAGAGTGATACAAAACAGTAGGAGACGAAAACCCGGGTGGGGAAATTCTGATTAGTATACAAAATATATGGTTAAATGTTTACAATACATTTAGATTTCTTATGTGTGTTTTTGTCTTAGAATGATGACTTGCAGATCAAGTTCAGGTGTTGTTATGGTTTACCTAGATTTTTTTTCAAATTCAAAGTTATTGCGCTTCGACCTGAATACTTTTTCACATTGGATTAATGAAGTGTTATAGAAATATATTAAAGAAATTGTAAGAAAATTAAAAGAAAAATAAAATACTAAAATGTTGCATTTGGTTGCAGGGCTGTAAAAAATCTCTGTTAGAGAGCTTAGAAGAGATCCTTTTTCAAAAATGTCCCCATTCGGTAATCAGTTGTCTAATCCGCGGTTCTAACTAACACACCTTTTTAAAAATTCCTAGAGCATCTATAGGCATCTATATGGAGGTTCCTTAAAGACTTCTAACATTCTTTTGTTGTAATGAAGAACTGGCAGAGAAGAGATCTCAAGATCTCAATATGTGGACAGATGAGTATATTTTACATCCTTGAGTAAATGTCGTTTTTTTTTTAATAATCTAAATATGCAACATATGTAACAAACTCTGTAGTGTCTTTTATTTCAAGTTTTCAAGCCATGGCTGAGAAATTGTCGACTCGGCGTTAAATAAAATTCAATCTATCAATCAACTTATTTCAAGTTCAGTGGCGTATAGTATCAAGTCGACATTTGAATGGAAATAAATATTGTTTGTTGATAATATGCCTTCGATAAACATGCATAGAAATGTCGAAATGAATGCCATTAGTATTTTCTTCTTTTCCAATGTTTTTTTTAAAATAAATTTAGCTTCATAAGAATACAAAAGTTACATAGATATTGTCAATCACAAACTCAAGCATGTTTTTAATATCAACTTCAGAGTACATGTACTTGTGTGTACTATTAAAATCTTTTTTTTTTTTAAATAATTCTGCAAATGACAAATGGCAATGGGAGTAAATTTTCGAGTTCTGTTTTTATTATAAAAGCAGCGTTCTATGATGTCAAAAAGTTTTTTGACTTTTATTTATCGTGAGGAATGATTGTAATTTTTTTTTGTGATTTCAAATTTAAAAAAGTCTTTTGAAGTGTCAAAATATCCACATTTGATTTATACACTTTTCGAATATGTTGTCGTGCAGTACCCCTAAAGTTTCTCCTTGACTGCTTCATGAAGATTCAACAGCAAAAAATAAAATACTAGAAACAAAGCATTTCTATTTGATCATGGTTGTACAAGTATCAGAGATGGCTCCTCTCGCATCCTCTAACTATGGACCTGGAATGTATTGATATTCCTGTTTTTATAATAGAGATTGCTTTAATACGTAATGTACCATATTCTAAAAATAAAATGACTGATGGATATGGAATCATTTTACCTCTATTTATATTTATTGGCAAAGACCATTGTTGCAGGTATATCCTGAGGGACATTGGCTACAGGAGGGACCACTGATGTAAGGTCTCTTGTTGTTGAAGTTTCCACTGAAATAATTAAGGTGGCTTGGGATACCAAACGAAACATCTCCTATATATTCATTTACTCAAATAAGAAGGATTTGAAATTCCCCCACATTTCAGTATGTTAAATTGTATGAATTTTAATTTTAAAAAAAATTATCATTTTAATGAGAAATACAAAAATGATTTTTTTCTCATATTATTCTTTTTTCAAAAGCTTAATATTATGGGCAGGAGTTTTCTAATATAAAGTGTATTAAAAACAAAATTGACAAGAAATATGTCTTAGTATTTTTTTTATTTTCGACAAAAATAAGCGTAAAAAACTGGGAAAACTTAATTTCTTGAAAACATACGGATAGCATTGCATGAAAGTCTACAATTAGATTGTATCCAAATATGTCGGGAAATTGAAATAAACAAATTGAAAAAGATACATAAGTGGAAAATATCACATGCATTGAAATATTATTGGATTAAAAGATCAGAACGGAAGAGTTATCCTTCTTTATTTTCCAGAGGTTGAAAAAAAACCTTGGTGCAATTTTAGATATAATAAGCATTTTATTACAGACTTTGAAAATCGCAATTTCTTTCAGTGGTAGTTTTAAACTTTGAATTGTTTATGAAGACAATGCCTAGAAAATCACTTTCCAGAATGATTCTCATTTTGGGGTATCCCATTCTACCTTAAGCCAAATAATCTTTCCCAAAGAAACACTTTAAATTTTTGGAGATGATTAAAACTCTTGATGTTTGAAAAAGGCTAGATACATCTACAAATGACAATGCTTGAATTTATATAATAAACAAACAGAAAATTAAACTTGTACAAATTCAATGGATTTTTTTTTCGGTTTGACATACCCCTGGTAAACCAAATTATACCCCTGTTTCTCTAAACTTGCATCAAATTTAATTCAGACCTGGTAAAATGTAGCATTATTTGAATTTAATAAATAAAGGATACCTCTGTAATATGGCCAAGAAGATGAGTAAAATTATGTATGAAATAATGCATCTAAAAGCATTCTACCTTTTAAAGGGACAGATCGACAAACTTTAGAAGAAAAATCATTTTGAATTAATTTGCATTATATTTTTTTATCTATCATTAAAACTAGGAAAAATTTCGGAATTGCAACAAAAGAAGAAACAACTGGTTTTCCCCTTAACATTTGGTTGTTTGATACTGCTTGGAATGGCGCAAATTTGTTTTACAGACATTACCTGTTACGTATCAGTTGCGAAAGTTACGTGTGTTTATCACAGCAATTATTTACAAATGTTTATCATTTCAAATGTTATGAAAGAGTACAGTTTTTCCCTCGAGCAATTAATCTTTAACGGCTTTGCTTAAATTTCAGTTATTTTAATAATATACTAAGATAGTTGAGCAAAGATAGATATATATCCATTTTCAAATATAAGATATTGTCCATTCAATTTTTCTTCCTTCTTCATCTCTTCCTCATCAAAATCAAGTAGCTTGGTACATGTTATTTCTTTATTTGAGAGTTATTTTAGTTAAATTTTGATACTCACGCAGGTCCATAGTTACAAACAACAAAGGTCCAACCTGAACAGTTTGGGTTTTCTGCACAGCCCAAATATTCCGAATCTGCCCAGACAACCTACAAAACATGTACAGAAGGTTATTATTCGAAAAGACACCAAAACAAATTCTTAATTAGTTTTATTATTTAAGTTTTATTAGATTATAGTAAGTCCATTTCCACTGAGTTAAAAAAGAAAGATATCTAAGAAAACTTAAGTTAACTAAAATACTGATTTCAATTATAGTAATACATGTACCTGTGAAGATACGTACATGAAATGTATTATTCTATGATTTAGGTTAATTTGGACCATGAACCACATAGCTGTTTCCAATTTTACTTCCATATTTGGGACATACTAGTATAAAACAGACTATTCTTTCTAACATGTCAAAGTGCTCAATTTGTTTTAATGTAAACTATGAAAAGTGGTTCTATATTAGCAGAAAAATTGCATGCTATTTTTGCAAGTCAAGCTCACACAATAAAACGTTAATAAACCGCTTTTTTATGCATGCATATAAAATGCGATTCACTGATATGTCCGTGTGTTGTCGAAAAATATATAAATACTGATTCAAAGTTATATCACGGTGACAGCACGGCAAAACTGATGCGGTTGTTCTCGAAATTACAATTGCGTAAATTAAATCTCAAGTAATCAGATCTTTTCACGATCACTGAGTACAAGTAATTACTTTGGAAAATTAATTACAACTGATGACAACTACATGCCTGCCTTCTATACAAAGGTAGTCTAGGAAAAAGAATTCCTGCATATTTATGTCTAGAGATGAAAAAAAAAAAAGAATAATTATATTGCTTTTCAATACAAGATGTTCAAGAAAAAAATTGACCTGTGTGTAATGTCCACATATTCCAGTACAATAATTATTGCTGTAACTGTAGGCCGAGGATTCTGAGGCCCAGGAATTGACTACCGAGGATGCTGAGGGCGTATAGGAGGCTGAAATGAAATACAAGTAAAAATAAAAATTATTATCATTTTTAAAAATTTATTTAAAAAAAACTTCTGTTTCCCAAATTTCCCTTCATTTGGAAATATTCATGAAAATTACCGTAATATATATTTTCCCCTACACTTGAGAAGGATGACCCAATGCGTTTGGGGTTATGATTGAATTTACATTGTGAAACCCAGGCCTGGGCGATGTTAGCCAGGGATTGGTCCCATTTCTGTAAGAAAAACAGCCTTGTGGGTAAAAAATACGAAAATACAATGTAGTATTGAGTAAAAAATAAATTCATGTTTTCACTATCCCGTGCTTGCGAGAAAAGTATGTATTTATTCCGAGAGAAAAAAAGAGAAAATTAGCGAAATACATATCATATATTTTTTTCAGCTGTAGTCAACTGTAGTATATAGTTAAAGAAAACCTTAAAAAAAGGATGAGTGCCATCCCATTGGAGTGGAATATACATATCTATTTTACTGAGGAATACAAAAGTGCTAAATAACTTCATAATAATAAAATAGCAGCGTTTGGGCTCAGTTCTTTTTGTGTCTGTAGCTTAGACATAAGACAGTACATGCACCAGAAAGTTCAAAAACACATCAAACAAATATGGAAACAATTTAATAACTTATTATTGTTCTAGTCGTATTTGAAGCCACTGCAGTGCTTGTCAATACAGCCTTTTATCTGACAGAATATGAAGATTAGAATGGAGAAGATAGCTTACCATTTCCTTCATGTTTGCGGCACTAGGACTCACATTCCTTCTTTGGTTATTATGGGCCTGAAAAGAAATCAATTTATGAATTCCTATAATCAACTCAATTTACATATGCAAAATTGAATTTTAGTAACAAACAATTTCAATTCTGAATAATCACCCCTTTTACATGTACAATCATGAGTTAACAACCCCATCAACACCAAAAAAACATAAATAAACAAAAGAGAAAAAGACGAAACTTACTTATATGTATGACATGAGACATCAAATCAGTATTAATGTTAAATCACATGTGTATATGTATTACTCCGAAGTGAATTTGTTTGTTAATAAAAGTTTTTTTTGCTTATGTGAATTCAAATAGTTTTAAAGGGAAAAACCATCATCCGGTGATTGAACAATCTAAACAGAATCGTTTGCTGCCTCGCTGTGGTACATGATTTTAGATAGTACGGGTAATAGATTTTGACTGAAAAAATAAACAAAATTCTTAACTTCCTAATTTCGAACGTGTTTCTTGTGGACTTTGAATTGATGTCTTTAAACGAACCTGCTGATATTCTTGTTCACTAACTTGTCTGTCAATACCCTTGTTTTAGGAATTGTTTATACATAGAGTATTCTCTTACCTTTCGAATCAACTTAATTAGACATATAAACTCCGTATGCAGATGATGAAGGCAAATTGCTGCATAATTAAGGGAAGTTGACGGTTGAAAAATTAAAGTCACCACGTTTATCATAAAGCTTTGTTTTTAGATAACCATTAACGTCTCTTTCTAGTAAAATATTCAAATATGAAACGGATGTGTCATTCTCTTTGTTATCTTTTACTGCAAGCTCACTGGGATATATCGTATCAACATTAGAATGGAATTTTTTTTTGACAATTGTAAATTAACAATATGTCGGCGATGAAGGCTACAGCCTTTTCTTTTTTCGCGTTTGATTTTGGACAAATTCTGAACCAAATGAATACAAAAATAAGACTGCTAATAACGGGGCACAATCGGTACCCTTGGGAATTCCTATAGACTGTTGGAAGACCTGGTCTCCAAAAACCACATAGATAGGGTCAATCAGAAACTCAAGCATTTTAAAAAGTTTTAAATTAAATCATTCTGCGCAACAATTTCAATTTGGATCTCTATATGATGCCATAATCTTTGAATTCTAAAAGAAACGATGTTATAACATATTTTTTTTACTTCATCAAAGTAATACATTCTTTAATTTCCTGTTACTTAGTCTTAGATGTCGATATTAATTAGCATGATATGAAAGTAAAAGTTATTTCAAGTGATGTCTAATAATGACACAATAAACGTTTTAAACTTTATTTGATATAATAATTGAAGTAGATGTACATTTGTTGATCAATTTTTAAAAGAAAATGCATATCGGGTATTTTTATTCCTTTTTCATGAAAAAAATTTGAGATTCGGTAATTTTCCCTAATATTTTTAAGTATGATGATGAACCTTGAGGAAATATCATGGGTAAATACATACTACTTTGAGAATTCAGTAATTTTGTGTGCATTTTCAATCAATCAACTCCTGATTTTCAAAACTTGGGGATCGGACTACTTTAAAAAAAAGTAAAAGGTAAAGACATTTCCCTTTCGTTATTTTTTTCACGTTGTCAAAAATGGAAATAACAAATTATAGCAGATATAAAATGGTACACCTGTATAATAAAATTCATTTTTCGAATGTGAAAAAAATAACTTAAATTGACATAGATATCTAAATGTAAAGCATCAAAACTTCACCTGAACATAATCAGCCGGAACCAGAGCCTGGGCAATGACTGCTTGGGTCAGTACAATGAAGATGGCGGCCTTCATGCTGTTGACTGCTGATATGGAGGGGATGAAGAGACTGGATATACTCGTATATTTATATGGATCTCAACCACTCCTCAGGTAATTTCTATTGATTATGAGCGGAAAGTCAGGATAACAAGTTTACTTCATTTTTATTTTTCATTAAGATCTTTCTACCAGATAAACGAGGAGCTTAAAATTGAAAAAGGAATAAGTACAATGTAAGAGTACAGTCATTATTTCGAGTACTTATTGTCATTAAGAAAATAAGATAAACTCTCTAGTCCTGATCTTAGAGTTGATGTGGAGATTTATGTCCTGTTGCTCTTATTTGTAATTACAATTTAAACATACCAATAGTGGTGTTTGTCTTTGATTTTTTAAAGAGTTGTGAAACTTAGATACTTATATTCAATTTTCTGAAATTTAAACGCGAGAACCTGGATTTTATCAGACAATGCATACTGATCGTATAATCTAATTCTTTTTTTCACATCTGAATTGTCAACCGCGCGGCGCATTGGTTAGAGCGTCGGCTGTAGAGTCGCGAAGTAAGGAGTTGATCCTTACGTAGCGGGTTCGAATCACACTGTTGGATGTGGAGATCCGCATGTAAAAGCAGATGTTTGATATCTAGTCAATCAAAGAGGCAAAATATTTTAGGTAATCTTCCACTGGCTAACGTAAAGGCAGGGGTGTTTAGGGAACCCCCACTGGCTAACCATAAGCGTCAAATGAACATAAAGGATATGGAAGTAAGATTAAGTTAGACAATCCTTTACAAGCCAGAGTTAAAAATCTTGTTTTGACAGGGATGTCTTCAAGCACAGCTCTGACACATACAATTTTATCAGCCTTAAGGCAGACCGCATCATATAAGGCAATTTGCCCTGTCAAACAGACACTTCCA
Organism: Saccostrea glomerata; assembly: GCA_003671525.1. Lineage (NCBI taxonomy): Eukaryota > Metazoa > Mollusca > Bivalvia > Ostreida > Ostreidae > Saccostrea > Saccostrea glomerata. The sequence goes on along the minus strand of PRKT01000088.1, from coordinate 1,111,477 downwards.
TCTATCGTGTCAGCTGCAAGGTTTATCAAATAAGAAAATTTGGGAAATGGGAGTTCTTTACAGAACAGTTTATAAACACAGTTAACCTATTAAGACCATAAGCTTAGGAGCATTCCAACTTCGAGGGTCTAAATGGAAAGACATGACGTTAGTAGAGGTTGTTGACCGTATGCTCAGAGAAAAGCAAGGAAAGGTTTTGGATGTTTACCAGAATGAACATGAACTACAGATCAAACTCCTGATTCTGACAAACGAGACTATGCTCTCTAAATTTTGTTAATGATATGTTTTAATTGTTTTTAATTCATTTTAATCTAGTTTGTAATTTAAATCTGATGCTTAGAATTAAATATGTAGCCAAAAACTTTTTCATTACTTTTATATTTCCTGTAATTGTTCTTGTCAAAATATTTTTATGAATACTTTTGAACTTGTTTATATGGAAATATCTTGTTTAATATAGGGAAACAAATCCCACTAGTTATTATTATGGTTCAATGACTAAAGTGTTATTTCAGTTCACATATTTCTGTCTATGCTTCGTTGTTGATTTTTTAAATGAGTAGGAATTTTAATGATATAAATGTTTCACTTTTGTAAGTATTTGCTCTATAGACTAGAATTAAAATTCAGTTAAAAAGGAAGATGAAAACTAAATACTAAAATGGTTACTTAGTATTAAGCTTTTGATCCAGTAAGATAATTTAAATTGTGAATGCTTACTCAAAGATGCCTAGCTAAAAATAAAAATTGTCATTTACTATCCATTATTAGTTATAATTGTGTTCCATTGCCATTGAAGTTAAAACGGCAGTTTTAATTGTCTTCTTGTAAATTGAGTATTAGTTTAATGTAATTCTAAGGACAGATAGTTGAATATCTTATGATATCTTAAGATATTGTTCTATGATTTATAAGTTGTCATCGTCTACCTTTACCATTATCGGGAGATTTATGAAATTCGTTTATACTTTTGTAAAAGATGTTCCGATTTTATGGTTTGTCCGTTTCCTTGTCTACGGAGAAGCAAACTGTCCCACAATTCACCAGTGGTTTTCTAGAGCTGTGGTTAAATGCTTTGATCCGTCCTTGTACCATTGTCTATTGGATGATGAAGAAAATCACACGGAAGTTTGTGTGGAATCCGTTAACATCCCAAAAGGTAGCATGAGAGAAAAAATGGGGAAGATCATTTTAAATTCTAACTTATGAATTTCTTTTTCTTTCAAAAGAATAATCCAAATACCGGAATTTCTTTCATTTACTTTAGAGTAGATTGTTTAACTAACCAAGATAAACTTGAACATATTTCTTTCTAAAATAAATATTTAATTATACATAATGTTCTTTTAATATTTGATTTCTGTATAGTACATTATGCATATACTATAAAGTATATTGATTGACCGACTTAAGGGTTGACATGTGTAAATGCAATTGTAATGAACGTTGGTACTTTTCATTAAAATACTTAATTTTTTTTTAATCAGGAAGATATCCACGGCTCTCCAGAAATGCGGTGATTTTTAGTAGAGTTTGTCCTTTGGATGAATATCAACCATTTGGAAAACTATCCAATAAATTTCGTAGAATCACATGCGATTATAAAAAATCTACTTTCAATGACGCAGGCGAAATTTCATGTGACGATGGATCAGGCATCTCTGATAGGCTTTGTGAATGTGATTACAGGAGTGGTTACCTGAACTTCCTGTTAAACACATGCTACAGGAAAAGTACAACGTCTACCCAAAGTATCTATCTTCGATGTGAAGCGGGCAAAGACTTAAATCCTGGTTAGCCTTCTTGACACGGTGGAATTTGTACAAATTTCAAATTAGGTTCAGATGTGTTTTACTAAAGCTAGTCTTTTATATGCCATCATCGAAATCAGTACAAAAAAGCATGTATTTGTAGATCTCCAGTGCGTAGATGCCTGTGTGAATGGTTTCTTCCGACCACTGAAAGGCTACATTTGCATTCCAAATTAGACATATACGACGTATAGCTGTGTGTATTCTTATCATTTACTACTATAGTATTCTTCGAATAAACCAGTGTACACATTATTGAAAAAATAAAAATTTCAATCTTCTCTAGCCTAAATCCAATGAACAGCACCAAAAGTAAAATCTTTGTATTCTTTCCAAAGTATGTATTAATTTTGAAATGCCAGTTCTTTATCATAACCATTGTGTTAGCCAAAAGACCGTGTGTGTTGATGACATGTTTTCAACCTTTCAACAAATGGTACGTAATGCACTCCACTTTTCATAGTCTTAGATCACTTTAAACTTAGTGGTAATTTTTATTCGATATTCATAGATATGAAGAAATCCATCACATCATCTACTCAAAAAACTCTTCGTATTGGCAACTTGATTGATGACCCTGAGCCAATGATACAAACGACACAAGCATCAGCAACTTCTGATGAAGCTAATTTGATTGCAAACGTAAATGTGGCTTCCACCATATTGCTTACAAAACTTAGTCCCTCATCGCAGTCTGCCATATCAAGAAATGGTTGTAACAGAACATGAAGTGACGAAATTAAGCTTCGCGAACGCCAAGACGGATTATCATTTGATTCAACTGACGGGGACATTTGAAAAATTAGATTAATCAACGAGTACTCGACTATCGTTCGACTAAAACCTCCGACTATTCGACTAAGCTTTCCGAGTAAAATTGACATCCCTATAGTAATCATTGATTATAAAAAAAAACTTTTGATTACTTGTTATTTAATTAAAGCAAGTAACAATTTTGAGAACAAAAATACAAAAAGTCTGCCATCTTGTCAAATTAATATATCCTTATGGCATGTTTTGACAACACGGGAATATCAGTAAATCGCATTTCATATTTGCACAGAAACCTGTTTTATTAACACTTAACTTGCAAAAAAGTCATAGCGTTTCCAAATTTACATGAAATCAAACTAAGGACTTTAAAATGTGAAAAAAAATGGTCTTTTTATCTGTCTCGAGCATACAAACTAAAATTGGAAACAGATATATGTGTTCATTTTCACAGGCACATATATTACAGATATTGGAAACCAGCATTTGATTTAACTTCAACTTTTCTTCAAGATGTCTCTCTTGTCCATCTTGGTGTAAACAGAAATTTGCTGTATTTCTTTGTCAATAATTCATTTTGATTCCTTTTCAAATACTAACCTTCTAAATCTTGTTTTGTTGGTTGTCTGGGCAGATTCGGAATACTTAGGTTGTGCAGAAAACCCAAACTGCTCCGGAAGGACCCTTGTTGTTTGTAACTATGGACCTGCGTAAGTATCAATATTTAATTGGAAGTCTCGATAATCGTAAACTATAAAAAGCACTTACAAAACTTTCAAATTTGATCTTTAATATTATTTCATATTGAAAAGAAATAGAGGCAAGTTTAGAAAAAAAGGTTAAAAATATTTGTACTTTTTCTTCAAACTAAAAACCAAAGCAGCGGATATCTACGTTAAAATTTACCTTTGTTTATTAAGAATTCATATAACGTGTAAAATTTTCATCCACAAAGTAATATTTTTTTCAACATCAAGAAATTTGATTCACTAAAACATCTAGTCATTCTTCCAAAGGGATTTTTATTTGTTTTTATTTATTTCAGTGGAAACTTCAACAACCAGAGACCTTACATCAGCGGTCCCCCCTGTAGCCAATGTCCCTCAGGATATATCTGCAACAACGGACTCTGCCAATTAAATCTGATTCCACATACATCAGTCACTTTGTTTCTAGTCTAAGTTTACATTGAAGCAAACCCAATTAAAAACATGGTTATCCTTATTTTAATTTTTGCAGGTTCGTAGTGAGTTGTGCGAGGAGTCGTCTATGATACTTGTACAACCAAGATCAAATAAAAGTGTTTTGTTTCAACTGTTTAAAATTATTTATTCTCATTAGTTCTTCAAAATCATCGAACAGTTAAGGAAACATATGGAGATAAGGAACAATATTGAAGATCAAAGGTCCATTAAGGTACATTGACCCTCTGCTCACTCATATTAAATGTTGCTTCAACTTTTATGATTTTCCAGAAGAAATGTATTTATGTCTTCTTATGCTTATAGGCAAGATCACCGCAGCTTGTTTTTGCTAATTTTGTAAAAATCAAATAAAACACTTTCATGTAGATGAATAATGTCATTTAACAAAATGACGGTATAAATGTGAACAATTTAACAAACAAGGAGGGGATCAGATTCACAAGCTTTGATTATCAAATGTATTTTATAAGTGAAATACAAACAATTATAGCATAGCTCGCGGGGCAAATTTGGACCAAAAAGACACTTAAATTTGGCAAATCTATAAAGGAATAATAGATATTTATGTCATTAAGATTTGTCTCTCTTATCAGTGAATCAATGAACCTTAAACAATACAAAATAGGAGCAGAGCAAACATGGACCTCCAAAACATCGGAGGTGGGATCAGGTAGTAAAGGAATCATATAGATCAAAAAGTTGAAGAGTTAATGTTGGATGGATAATAGGAACAATATGCTCAGGTCCCGGCTTACAAAGCATGTAACAAGATTGTTGGCCGGGCTTAATATTTCCAAATGATTTAGAGGAACTAGGATTTAATTCTGCAAGTGGTAATCCAATTGATACACAAAGTTCTCTTTCTACGGATAAAATTCTTCAAAATAATAAATTTGTTTATTTGAAATATTTTTTTTTATTTTCCTACAATTAAATTCAATTTGAAATACCATAGAATACTTGATTCATAAAAAACATTAAAATTCTTACGAACAAAGAGACGTAGCGGATTTTATGATATAACAATGTATATATAGCAATGAAGGAGAAAATCCAAGAATAGAGCACAACAACATATTAGAGATGTGCTGTTTATAAGATGTCACAGGCAAAAGTGGCTCGCATAAATTTAATATCAAATTCACATGAATCACATGTGAATTCTTTGCACGAAAAACAAGCTAAGTGGATTTATGATAAAAACACTTCATGGAATTTTGGCTTGCCGTTCATATGAACTTTACATGAACAGCATATTGATACTGCATTATCATGTAAAGAAAAATTCACAAAAAAGTTTCAAAATAAATATATATGAATATTGAACCAATTCAGATTAGCACAATTTTCAAATAAAAAATTACATGATGTGACCCACTTTTCCCTCTGTAAAGGACTACTGAAATATTTGATAAGAAATTTTGAAATCATAATATATAAAAAAAAACTTTACCTTTCATTGGTCATTTGCAATATTATTTTGTTAAAATATCCTGTTCAACATAAAAGCACTCTATAGTTGATACATGTTAGAAAAATGCAATTGATAACATTTATGTAGCTTTTAGAGATCAAGTCCTCAAACAATTGTTGGAATTCACATGGGTATCAATGGCAACCGTTATTATCCCAATTCTGTATTTAAATGAAGCAGAACTTCTGCATGAAAAAATACGTGTGTGACCGGTTGACAAGGTATGCTTAATCCTCCATGGTACAACCTTTGATGTTCTTAAAAGAAGTCCGTGTCTCCGAAATCATAACTGCATCAATGGAGTTTTGAATTGAATCTATATAATTGACAAAGTCAAAAGGATAAGACACAATTTCTGCAACTTAGATAGTCTTCTCCTTATACAGAATTTTATAAAACTACATAATACAAGTACAACTGTTTTCAGTTATTCTAAATGAGTGTATCTTTTTTTAGATAACGTTTACGTCAATGTGAACTATGCAAATTTAAATCTTGATATTTATAAACACACGTAATGTCTACCATTAGGACTTAATATTAACAGAAACTTTCTTTGGTGTCCATTCTCATGGTATTGGATATTTTACACTCTAATTATTGTGTCGGACTAATAAAGATATCAATCACTCAGCTTTGACAGCTAGTAAACTAAAGGGCATTATAAGCAACAATTCAAGTTAGTTGGGGCAGTTTAAAGACGAAAGAAAATCCAGGTGAGTATTAACTCATTTGTTGCATTTTTAAAAACATGAACTTTAAATTTACTTGAACATTTAATTACATTTGCAAGAGCAATTATAAATTTAAGTATATATTTTTCTATATTTGGATTCCGGATTTCCCTATTTTATTTATAGATTATGAAAAAGTACAAAGCTTATTACGTGTAATTTTTCTCCATTTTGAAGAATACTTAATGTGGTTGGTTTAAAATTGCTTTTCTTGTCAGGGATCAGGATTTATGCAGCTTTTATCCTGCAGTATTAACACAAAACCAAGCATCATTTGATATTTTTGTGTCATCTGCATTCGTTATTTTCCAGCTCTAGGATTTTGATTTTAAACCTGCATGAAAGCGGTTCAGGAACATCTAATATTTTCTCTTTCAGATTCAAAAATACGTTGAAGAAGAATGTCCAAAAGGGCTTCTTTGAAAAAATGGGATTCTGGTAAGAGACTTTTCAAGTGATAACCATGTACATCTCGTAAGTTTGAGTCAGTGACCCGTGGAAAACATCATAACTATTTTATTTATTTCATGGATGGCAAAGTCGGAAAAGAAGAATCATTGCTATTTTAAGATTTGATATATTCAATCAAAGTCATATTTGGGACATTTTATAGGACAATTAGCTAAGATTACAAGTAAATCTTTTTAGAGTCTTAAGTTATATTTCTTTATGAACGTTTCAAAGACATGAAGATATAATAATTGAAGGGTACAATTATTGGATGGAAAACAGGTTTCAATGATGCTTTGGTTTTCTAAAATATATACAATCTCTACCGCGTACCGTCAACAGTAACGAACCGCAACTCTGCATGTAAGAAAGAGTTATATTTCATACTCCCAGGAACTAAATGGTCATTCATATACTTTCGTTTTCTCTTCTTGATGTATGCAAAGGTATGGTGTTAAGAGTGCACATTCTCCCAATAAGATTAGTCCGAGGTAAAAGAAGCATGGCATACATAATTTTTCTTTCAGAATGTTTACATCCGAGATAGAATACTTCGTAAAACAAACTTGGGTATAAAGTAACGAAGTTTATAGTGCTTTTTTTTTAAATATTTATTTCCAAAATTGCATTAATTGTTACACATGTATATGACGGATAGCACATGATGAATGAAACACTGCAATGTAAAAAAGATAATTGTAAGCTTTCAAATTTTTTATGCATATATACTTTAGTCTACAAATGAATTTTGTGATGCATATTGTTTAAATTTATTATTTTTCTTGAAGTATTTTCTCATTGTGGTGGCATTCAAGTAGTTGTAGAGGCCTTTTAAGAGGTAGTTTATTTCATTTCATCGAAAAAATACCGTTCTTGTAGAGCAGGCTTTTCCCTGCAAAATCTTTCACCTCGGAAAACTGGCTTAAGAGAAAGATTCCCTTCTACTGAAAAATATGCTCTAGAGTAGGACATCTCCAACGGAAAATGATTCTGAAGAAGGATTTCCTATGCGGAAATCCCAAACCAGATTAAATTGTGGGGGGGGGGTTACTTTGTATAATCTTATAGATTGCGATTTCCTCTTGAGTCAGCTGCCACCCCTATAAAATATCATAAGTGTACTTATGTATAGGGGCGCGAAGGGATCGACATATGGTACAATGAAATCTGTTTAGCAAATTTCAACTATCCATAGAAAAAAAAAGCGATTTTATTTTAAATAGATTTTTTTTCTTTTGTTGTATTTCAAATTTTCTCTCTGAAATTATGGTGTTTGAATATTGCCACGGAACTAAAAATGAGTCAATTATTTCTAACAATTTGATCTCTGCAAAAACGCATTTGCTCTCTGCTTCCAAATTTAGTTTTCATCTGCGTGGTCGAGGAGACAAACTTATACTTCGGTGCATTGCTTCGCATATGGTTTTGGCTTTTCAAAGCCTTCAGATTGTTGGTTGGCGAAAGTTCAACATTCTGTCACAAAGGGCCTTCTTCTCTCAAGCAGTCAATTTTTCCCTTTGAAGAACTAATAGTTTCAAACATTCATAAGATGGCATTTGGGGTCTATCAATAATATACAGCTCAACGCACTTTTTAAACTCACATTGGTTTTCGCACAAATTAAGGTCACATTGTCATAATGCAATATTTTGTAACGTGACAACAAAATATATATCTCAAAACTTTTGATCATATTCCAATACTTTAAAAAAATAATTCACACATAATAATTGGTAGGATTTTTATATGCTCTTGGATGATATTTTATGAGAGTTTCTAAATGTTTTTTTTTCATGGTTTCTCTTCAAATGCAATCGTCTTTGTATCCATTCATTTTAAAGCATACTTTTGATTTGCCTCATAAGAAACAGTGCATTCATGTAATTTCTGTATTTTCTGTACATTGATATGACACTAAAGGGCAAGATGATAGAAGTATTTCTCATCTGTTCGACTGCTTTCCATGTTAAAAGATGAAATTTCTTCAGGTTAACTTCCTGAAATCTAGCATCATGAAAGTTACCTACCAACGCAAAATTTCAAAATTTCAGACCATAAATGTAAAAAAAAATCTTTTCAATATTAACAATTTACTATGTTGAAAGATAAACAATACTTATTCATCCTATCCTATCACATGATTTCTTTAACAGTTTTGTCATTTTTCGGCGCAGCATTTCGACAAGACCATGACAAGTATTAAAAATGTGCAATGTACCTAGAAAAATACTCATCTGTAAGAAGTCAATTTGAACATTTCAACCAAATAGTATCAAAGAAAGTTCGATTAATTAATTTGTAAATACCTATGATAGAAACTTACACATTTAACATCATACGATTTATAAACAAATTCCCTTTTAGAACATTGACTTTTAAAAAACTTATGATAATGATTTTACAGAATATGCACCTTTAACATAAAATATTTCATAATATAAGGCCTATACCTCGGACTGAAACTCGGTAATTTTAAGTTTTATTGCTAGAAAAATGTGACTTTAATATGTGTGAAAAACCATGTGACTTTAAAAAGTTTGTCGAGCTGAAAGCTTTAGAATGGTTTCACTCTATGTCAACACTATTCATTACGACCTTATGTAAATACTAAATACTGATAAAAAAATAGGTCTACATCAAAATTTCACCAAACTTCACTCTGTACGTTTGAAACTTTTAAATAGTCTTCTTGAAGAAGTACAGGGAAGCCCATTATTTGAATCCTCGACACCAGAAAATAGGCTCGGATCTGTGATTATGGATATTGCAATTCGCAGGCTTTTTTACTGAAGAAAATGCAGCTAAAACAATCTGTCTATTCCTTAAACTTCAGTATGTGCTTCTACAGTATTCCATTTTAACTTTTATTAATAGAGCGACAATTTTTAAATTGAAGAACTACATTTTTTTTCATTATCAATTGCTGAGCAGCATGTTTGCTAGGTTGTCACTGCTGTTAGGAAAAGCAAACAAGGACACATGAGAATACAATGCCTCTAAAGTTTATGTTGTATTTAAATTGTATTGTAGTTGTCCTGCATGCATTGAAAATTAAAAAAAAAAACATCACTAAATCTTTTGATTTCTTTTTAAGTAAGTCTCTTTTAACAGAGAATATTGGATGTTGCCTAAATGAATTGATTTCTTGTGTTTCATCTTTCAGAGTTCAGAGGAGGAAGTCCGGGGGAAAGCCCCCACCCCCAGGGGCAGGTAGACCCAAGCCCCCTCCCCAGAAGCCCAAACCTAGTCTTCCCAAATGTCGCTGTCTTTATGCTTATGACGCTCAGGATACAGATGAACTCAGCTTCAACGAAGGAGATACTATAGAAATTCTCAAAGAGGGTAGGTTCACGAGGTCACAAAAACAGATCTTACCAGTAATTAGACAGGTAGATTCATGCTTATTTGATCAAATGCATTCTGTTGATCCTTTTCTGTCAATTAAATCACTCAGTCTAAGCCTGCCTTGTTTTCCAAAAATTCTAAACTGTATACTTTTAAGACTTTTGTAACAGAATGGGCTATATTTTCTTAAGAGGATTATGTTTTGAAAATTAATTTTCAATTTTAGACTAAGCAAACACTTTTTTTCTAGTACCGGTAAATAAAAAAATATTTGTATGAAAATGCTACTTAATAAAAAACTTTAAAATAATTTTTAATTTGTCAGGGCTTAATATCTTTTGCATGCATGTCAGGTGAAAGAGCCCGGTCCAATTGAAAATTTTTTTTTAATGAAGGAAAATCCCACATTAAAAGCAGATTAATATTTCATAAATGCTAGCCAGACGTACATGTTATTTGCCTTTTTCATCAGTATCTCTTTTTATTATTAGATCCTGCGGGTTGGTGGAGAGGTCGGTTAAGAGGAAAAGAGGGATTGTTTCCTGCCAATTACATAGAAAAGATGTGATTCGTGTGTAAGAATCTGATAGTGACATTCTGAATAAAGAAAGAGGAGTCCAGTCCACTAAGCAGTGGCGTGTGATATGGACCATCAGTAAATTCTTCTCTGTAGCCAAGGAAAGAAGCAATCAACTCTTGGAAACCTGTTAAAGAGACATTCATATTTTGGAAAAGGAAATGATAATTTATTAAAACCTGATGATAAGTGAGCCCTTCACAATAGTCAGTAGAAAACTTTTAAAACAACTCTTTATGCTTTCCCTGAAACAGTGACTTGAACAAATTAACCAAATTTTTCTGATCTCTGATTCTTTTGTAACAGACTATGCAGAACAAAAGAGATTTTTGACATAATGTCAATACTATGTTCATTGGCATTGTTTTAAGTGATATACTTGTGATATGGATATATCAAAATTGTATGGTCAATAATTCTTTTTTTGTAGGCTGTCAAAGTGTATTATGCTAGCTTTTCTTAGTTTATATATATCAATGTTATTATCCACTATGTAGCAAACTTTGAATTGAAAATTAAGAAAGCAATTGTAGGCATATCAGACTCAGAGATCCAAAATGAAAGTAAATAGATCTGGCAAGAATATAGTTTCTGTAAAAATACCTCTTGGTTTGAGCTGAAATAAATTGAATTTTTAAGAAAACTTTTCGAATTAAAAGTTGGAAAACCTGTACTTGTAGATATAGCTTTGTTCATCTTTGAACATTGTACTGTTGTTATATTTTATAAGTCTTGTTATTGTTAGAGGGATCATAATTGTTATTAATTTGTTTTATTCTATGAAGTTTCTTGTTATCAATCAAAAATGGGTGCTTGTGACAAAATCTGTTTTATATCAAAGCTAGATCCATTGTTCAACACCACCTCTATGCATTTTTCTCCGTCCCTCGTAAGAATTTAATTTTTCTAGGGATTAACTGAAAGTGTATTCATATATATTCTAAATCAAAGTCAGAGAGAATTTTATTGGAGTTTACCTCAAAACTTCTTGCAGCATTTAAAAAAAAATATTGTCAATCATTGTGAAGTTAATTCTCTATAGTAATTATAAAATCTTCTTATAAAAGGAAAAATGGAGTAAGCAGGATCTGGCAGTGTTTAAGTTTTATGTTAGAACTTCTTTTGAATGTATGCTTTATGTGATACATGAATTCCTAGGGGAAAATGTCTCAAATTTCACTTGTATTTTTCAAGTGAAATCGACAGTGCTATACAATTATATATTTATAAGAACAAACATTCTGTGAAAATCAGAAATGATGCCTATTTGAAATTTTATAGCTGTACATGTACATTCTAGAGAATATGTTTACTGCAACTAAGAAGTAAATGACTCATTAAACAAAATTAATTTTCTGAGAGAAAGACAACATGAGTTAGCTGTACATTCCTGGTCAATGGCAATTTTTTCTTTCAGTTAATCTGTGGTACATGACATTGCATCATATGTCACCATGACTTATCAACATGTTATTCTAATATAAAGATCTGTTATTTTTTTAACAAACTGATATTTTTATATGCATATTTTCTCATAATGATTAGTCATTAAATTGCAATATTGTAGCTTTTTACACAGTTTTTATGTTATTTTTGTGAATCAACATGCAGTATTGAATTATCCTTACTACATATATACTGACACGCAAAAGAAACGCAACAAGCAGTAGTCTACAAATGTTTGATTTTTTCATCTTATGATTTTCAAAAGCGAATAAAGTAAGGCATTCTCAATTTTCAGAACATCAGAGATTTGACAAAAATGTTAAATGTTTATCTGTTTACTTTACTAAGTAAAATATGACTGTTAAAACACCCCCCTCCCAGCCATTTAAGTAAAACGTGCAAGACTGCCATAAACAACTATTGCAACTTAATTTCTACGATACAATAGGTTCATTCATATCGAGATCTGAGCGAAGGAATTATTCTTTGGAATTTTTAAATGCCCGTTTTTCAGATGATTAGAACGAATTTTCTCTAATTTAGAGCAGTAAAGCCACCCTTGGACTTCCGGTACAAGAACTGTCCTGAATGCATATGAATCGCAAGACCCTGTTGAGGCGTAATGTAGTGAAATTTCGCATCAGCAACTCTCCATCACCTTTACATTGAAATTTTCCAGCTAGAGCAATGGAATGCGTACATAAGCCAGTTTCAAGTAGCCTTAGCATCGTTACGAGAAACGAAAGGAGAGTTTATTTTTTGAAATACTGCTGCATTACTTATGATGAACAGTAAAAAACCCTTAAACTCCATAATATTGCCAAATGTTTTGTTAAACATGAAATTTTTTATTTCTGTTAAGCAGACTCAGACTTGACTTCCGGTTATGGTATGGAAATCGTTCAACCGTTAAATTACCGACGTTTACCAAATTGAAGATATTCATAATTTTAAGATACAAAATTCTTTACTTTACATAATTATTTCCCCCAAAAGAAGGGTGTTGCGTTTCTTGTGCGTGTCAGTATATATGTAACAACAGTGCAACTCTTTTATATAGAAAAAGAAGCTTGGATAATTTACTTTGCAAGGAAGGAGTTCCCTGTAAATATTCCCCAGAGATGATATTCATGTACTGCATCTCAGCAAATCAGTAAATCAAAAATGTCTTAATTGTTTAAAATATGGATCAAAATTAAACCATTATGACAAGGGGATGGAATTAATCAGACTGACTTGAAAAACTGACAAACGGCATGAATGCTTTGGTGACACTTCATCCACTTTGTATCATCAACAAGCTTCCGTTATTCAGGATATATGTTCCCCCAAATCAGGGAAAAAAGAGCATGCATGGTTCTAAGAGGGTAGGGGATAAGGAGGGGGGCACATACTTCAAGAATTAAGGAGATGTCATTGGATGTTGTGTATTACATTTTTTTATGCAATTGAATGAGCTTATTGAGATACCGCTTAGAAATGAAAGTTTTACACATAAACAGAATGTTAATTGTTCATAGACAATGTTCAGTAGGCAAGGAGAATCCGGTCAGACGCACAATAAATCCCTTGGATCCAACGCTTTAATTGCATAAAAGTCCGGGAGATTGGCAGAAAAATTCATAGGACATTTGTCCTGTGCTCAATACATTGAGTGTTCCTCTTCCAATCAGAGACAACATTGCCCCTAGAGGCTTGAATATCTGTCCAACACCACATAAGGTCGAGGAAAAACAAAAGAAGGTGTCAAAGCTTACAACTCAAGGGGATCTCTAGAAAGAAAATAATCCGAATCCATTGATAATTCTTGCGATTTTCCCCAGTGACAATTGTAACAAGAGGCCCATGGGCCACATCGCTCACCTGAGCACTGTGGCTAGGAAAAAGTAGAAATTGGTTTATTATTGAAAAGTTTAAATCCAAAAGAAGTCCCATGACCAATCATTGATTTGTTATTCTTGAGAAGATGATTTCTAAAGAATTTTCTTATGTATTTCTATGTAATTGATTCCCTATTGTGGCCATGCCCTTCCCCTGTTGGTCATGACTTGAACAAACTTGAATCTACACTACCTGAGGATACCTCCATATATATATATGATGAATTATGGCTTTGTCATTCTTGAGAAGGAGATTTTTAAAGAATTTTCCTATATATTTCAATATAAAATTTTTGTTAGCCATTTTGGCCCCGCCCTACCCCCGGGGGTCATGATTTGAACAAACTTGATCTACACTACTTGAGGATGCTTCCACATAAATATATTGAATTATTTGGCTTTGCTATTCTTGAAAAGATGATTTTTAAAGAATTTTCCTATATATTTCTATGTAAAACTTTGGTCGGCCATTGCGGCCCTGCCCTACCCCCGGGATCATGATTTGAACAAACTTAAATCTACACTACCTGAAGATGCTTCCATATAAATATGACCAATCATGGCTTTGTTATTCTTGAGAAGATAATTTTTAGAGAATTTCCTATATATTTCTATGTTAACCTTTGGTCGGCCATTATGGCCCCGCCTTCCCCCCGGGGGTCATGATTTGAACAATCTTGAATCTACACTACCTGAGGATGCTTCCATATAAATATGACCAATCATGGCTTTGTTATTCTTGAGAAGAAGAGTTTAAAGAATTTTCCAAAATATTTCTATGTAAAACTTTTGTCGGCCATTGTGGCCCCGCCCAACCCCGTGGGGTCATGATTTGAACAAATTTAAAATTACACTTCCTGAAGATGCTGCCATATTAATAGGACCAATCATGGCTTTGTTATTCTTGAGAAGAAGATATTTAAAGAATTTTCCTATATATAGCTATGTTAAACTTTGGTCGGCCATTTTGGCCCATCCCCACACTCGGGGTCATGATTTGAACAATCTTGAATCTACACTACATGAAGATGCTTCCATATAAATATGACCAATCATGGCTTTGTTATTCTTGAAAAGAAGAGTTTTAAAGAATTTTCCAATATATTTCTATGTAAACTGCGGTCGGCCATTACGGCCCCGCCCTACAACCGGGGGTCATGTTTTGAACAAACTTAAATCTACACTATCTGAGGATGCTTCCATATAAATATGACTAATCATGGCTTTGTTTTTCTTGAGAAGAAGATTTTTAAAGAATTCTCCAAAATATTTCTATGTAAAACTGGTCGGCCATTGTGGCCCCGCCCAACCCCCGGGGGTCATGATTTGAATTAATCTACACTACCTGAGGATGATTCCACATGAGTTTTATCTTTCCTGGTCAAGTGGTTCTTGAGAAGAAGATATTTTTAAAATGCCATTAATTTTCACTATTTCATAATTATCTCCCCTTGGAAGAGGGCCTGGTCCTTCATTTGAACAAACTTAAATCCCCTTCACCTAAATACTTTGTGGCAAGTTTGTTTGAAATTGGCCCAGTAGTTCTTGAGAAGAAAATGAAAATGTGAAAAGTTTACAGACAGACGGACAGCTAGACAGACAAACGGACAGACGGTCGCCGGACAAAATGTGATCAGGAAACTTCACTTGAGATTTCAGCTCAGGTGAGCTAAAACTAAAGGAGTACAAACTCAACAGGTCCTAAAACAAAAAGGGAATCCACACTAGGCAAATCAGATCCCCATTTAACCATAGAGTCCTATAATGAAACCCCCGACTGACGGAAAGAAACCCTTTTCAGGTTTACAAAGCCCAAAACAATTTGAGTCTAAAATCGTAAAATAATGAGAATGTCATAATGAGTGTTTACTTATCCGCTACCCAAGAGTATGTTCTGAGTACAATCAAGTTTTAAACCGAGGCAGACTTATCACACATAAGGAGGGATTTCAACAACCTCGATTAAATTCAGCATTTCGAAATTCTTTGGTCGCTATAATGACCTTATTAGAAAATATAACGTCGTATTTTGGCTGCTTTGTTTCTAACCAATTGCTAGGCATTTGTTTTTTAACTGTCAGAATTTGACTACAAAATGTTCCATCTACCTGACTGATATAAGGGTTCACGGCGGTGTGACCACTAAAAGAGGATGCTTACTCCTTCTAAGCATCTGACCCCACTTCTGGAATCCCTGGGTCTGTCTTAAGATTCATAAACCCTCTGCTTACTCATATGAAATTTTTCCTTAACTTTTATGATTTTCCAAAGCAAATATATATGCTGAATTAAATACAATTATAGCATGGCTTGCGGGGCAAAATTTGACAAAAAGGCCCTTAAACTAGATAAATCTATAAAGGAATAATAGACATTTGTGTCATTAAGAGTTATCTCTCTTATCATAGTATCAATGTACCTTAATTTATGCCTTTTTTTTTTTACATAATTGTACTACTTACAATATTTATGAGGTCGAGAATTCTTAACTGTTCGTAATCCTCATCCGTTATCATTTAGTATTGGTCGATATTGTCAGCCATGATTGCAGCACCACAATATTTTGAAATACTGTTTTGATCCCTCTTTTTTCGGATAAATTACAAATATAAAGTATTTTGAGTTACTTTAATGTATACAATTCCTACATTGATTTCTTTACCAATACATATGCCAGATTCTAAGATTAATGTGGATCCATTTACTATGAAAAGAAATGAATTGCTTTATAGAATGCAATGTTGATCTTTGCTGCACGCAGTCTCCCACTGACGTCATCTGTTGGTTGGACAACAGCACTGATGGTTTAGAAAGAAACATCCCAGGCATTGGTATCTACTGGAAACCGGGAAACAGTCCTCTGTAAAAACAAAGAAGAATCTCGTTAACTGGTTCTCGCAAAAATATCATTTTTTTAACAAAATTCTAATATTTTGAGAGCATGATTTGATATTTATTTCAGTTAAAAAACTATGAGAAGTAACGGCTGGAAGCAAATTTCTCATGCTTCTCTAAAACTCTGTGACTAGGTTACACTATTCATATATTTGTAAATCTCAAGAGTAGGATTTCCCCCATAGTCAGCTTTCCCGGAGGAATCTGTACTCTAGAGCAAGATTTACTCATGGGATTTGTAAAATTAAGTCACTGATGTCTCAACAACCACTCTCGCCAGTCTCGGTACGTGTTCACTCATGAAATTTAAAATTATATCCAGGAAATGTTAATGATTTTACAATTTGATTGCTCTCTAAAGGCCAAGTATTTCACCAGTGAATGAAACATATGGAGATAACGATCAGTATTCAAGATCAAAAGTCCATAAAACAATACAAAATAGGAGCAGAGCTTACACAGACCTCCAAAACATCAGAGGTGGGATCAGGTGCCATGGAGGAGTGAGCATCCCCTGCCGACTGACCACACCCGCGGTGTGCTCCTTGTCATGATCGGGGAATAACGGGAAAATTCGTCGTCAATTCAGTGTAAAAATTTATAATGGACTAACAATAAGTATGAAAAACGTCAGTCAGCATTTGACTTAATGATAAATTGTATTTGCTGACAAGGTCATTGTATCGACAATGGAACTCACGAAATGATGACTTTAAACGAAACTGCTGAAATTCTTGTGTCATCAACTTGTTTTTCAATATTTTACCTCGTTTTAGAAATTTTTCATACATAGAGCATGCTCTAGCATATCTAATCAACTGAGATTTATAAACTCCGTATGCAGGTGATGAAGGTATATTGCTGCATAAGTAAAGGAAGTTGATGATAGAAAAGTAAGGGTCATCACGTTTATCATAGAGCTTGGTTGTTAGATTACCATTAACGTCTTTTTCAAGTAAAATATCCAAATCTGCAACAGATGTGTCAGAATCTGTGGTATCTTTTATCTCAAGCTCAGCAGGATATATCGTTTCGACGTAAGAATGGAAATTAACATTGTTAAATGACAACACGTCGTCAATATATCTAAATGTCGAGTTGAAAGCCACAGCGAGTGTTTTCTTCTTTTCACGTACAAAATTTTGCACAAATTCTGCTTCGTGTGAATAAAAAATTAGGACTGTTATTAATGGGGCGAAATTGGTACCCAAGGGATTTCAATAGATTGTTGGAGGACTTGGTCTCCAAAACCCACATAGATATTGTCATCAGAAACTCTAGTATCTTTTTATATCAACTTCAGAGTACTTGTGTGTACAGTCAGAATGTTTTTTTTACAAAATAATTTTGCAAATGACCAATGAAAAGGTAAGTAAAGTTACGAATTTCATTTAGCCTATATTGAAAAAGCAGCTGTCAATATCAAAAAGCTTGGACTTAAATTTATCGTTGGGAATGGTTGTGTCTATAGTTGAATTTAAAGCTGTTGATTTTGGTAGAATTTTGTGATTTTAAATTGTCCAAAAGTTCCTTTGAATTTTTAAGTATTCACATGAAACATATGGAGATAACGAACATTATTCAAGATCAAAGGTCCATAAAACAATACAAAATAGGAGCAGAGCAAACACGGACCTCTGAATCATCAGAGGTGGGATTAGGTGCCATGGAGGAATGAGCATCCCCTGCCGACCGATTTACACCACTTCTCGAATTTATTGTTGCACAGTACTCTTGAAGTTTCTTCACCACTGTTGATATCTTAGTGAGGAGTAAAGAAAGAAGCTTGATTGATTATTTACTGGAACCCGCTATACATCTTTGTTTGTAAGGATTCTTATGCAGGTTCGGAATCCAATATATATAATATATAGTTGTTCAAATTCATTAAAAATGTGGTTCTTTGAAATATTAAAAATATTCAAATTAAAACTGAAATTCCGACGCCAGTTGAAGGATCTGGGTTCCCTATATTTAGGTTCTTTTAAAATGAGTGATCGGAGGTCCTCATTATTAAATATATTTACGTCACCTGTAATAACATGTCCAGATGGACTATAGTAATAGGGTGAAGAAAAACATGAACACGATCGAGGATTATGTCTCAGATATTCGATATCCAGGTCATGTGAAGGTTTTTATTTGTAATTAAAAAGTTTGGAAGGAATAGTCGTTGTGTATTTGTAGGAAATACAAGGTGTAGTCTTAAACTTGAAATATGGTGGAATACAAGACTGGACCCTTTTGTGATTAAGAATATTACTTATGTTAACCACGTCTATTCCTTTATTGGCATGTTGAAGTTTAAGGAATAGACAGATTGTTTTAGCTGCATTTTCTTCAGTAAAAAAGCCTGCGAATTGCAATATCCATAATCACAGATCCGAGCCTATTTTCTGGTGTCGAGGATTCAAATAATGGGCTTTCCTGTACTTCTTCAAGAAGACTATTTAAAAGTTTCAAACGTACAGAGTGAAGTTTGGTGAAATTTTGATATAGACCTATTTTTTTTTATCAGTATTTAGTATTTACATAAGGTCGTAATGAATAGTGTTGACATAGAGTGAAACCATTCTAAAGCTTTCAGCTCGACAAACTTTTTAAAGTCACATGGTTTTTCGCACATATTAAAGTCACATTTTTCTAGCAATAAAACTTAAAATTACCGAGTTTCAGTCCGAGGTATAGGCCTTATATTATGAAATATTTTATGTTAAAGGTGCATATTCTGTAAAATCATTATCATAAGTTTTTTTAAAAGTCAATGTTCTAAAAGGGAATTTGTTTATAAATCGTATGATGTTAAATGTGTAAGTTTCTATCATAGGTATTTACAAATTAATTAATCGAACTTTCTTTGATACTATTTGGTTGAAATGTTCAAATTGACTTCTTACAGATGAGTATTTTTCTAGGTACATTGCACATTTTTAATACTTGTCATGGTCTTGTCGAAATGCTGCGCCGAAAAATGACAAAACTGTTAAAGAAGTCATGAGATAGGATAGGATGAATAAGTATTGTTTATCTTTCAACATAGTAAATTGTTAATATTGAAAAGATTTTTTTTTACATTTATGGTCTGAAATTTTGAAATTTTGCGTTGGTAGGTAACTTTCATGATGCTAGATTTCAGGAAGTTAACCTGAAGAAATTTCATCTTTTAACATGGAAAGCAGTCGAACAGATGAGAAATACTTCTATCATCTTGCCCTTTAGTGTCATATCAATGTACAGAAAATACAGAAATTACATGAATGCACTGTTTCTTATGAGGCAAATCAAAAGTATGCTTTAAAATGAATGGATACAAAGACGATTGCATTTGAAGAGAAACCATGAAAAAAAACATTTAGAAACTCTCATAAAATATCATCCAAGAGCATATAAAAATCCTACCAATTATTATGTGTGAATTATTTTTTTAAAGTATTGGAATATGATCAAAAGTTTTATGATATATATTTTGTTGTCACGTTACAAAATATTGCATTATGACAATGTGACCTTAATTTGTGCGAAAACCAATGTGAGTTTAAAAAGTGCGTTGAGCTGTATATTATTGATAGACCCCAAATGCCATCTTATGAATGTTTGAAACTATTAGTTCTTCAAAGGGAAAAATTGACTGCTTGAGAGAAGAAGGCCCTTTGTGACAGAATGTTGAACTTTCGCCAACCAACAATCTGAAGGCTTTGAAAAGCCAAAACCATATGCGAAGCAATGCACCGAAGTATAAGTTTGTCTCCTCGACCACGCAGATGAAAACTAAATTTGGAAGCAGAGAGCAAATGCGTTTTTGCAGAGATCAAATTGTTAGAAATAATTGACTCATTTTTAGTTCCATGGCAATATTCAAACACAATAATTTCAGAGAGAAAATTTGAAATACAACAAAAGAAAAAAAATCTATTTAAAATAAAATGGCTTTTTGTTTCTATGGATAGTTGAAATTTGCTAAACAGATTTCATTGTACCATATGTCGATCCCTTCGCGCCCCTATACATAAGTACACTTATGATATTTTATAGGGGTGGCAGCTGACTCAAGAGGAAATCGCAATCTATAAGATTATACAAAGTAACCCCCCCCCCACAATTTAATCTGGTTTGGGATTTCCGTATAGGAAATCCTTCTTCAGAATCATTTTCCGTTGGGGATGTCCTACTCTAGAGCATATTTTTCAGTAGAAGGGAATCTTTCTCTTAAGCCAGTTTTCCAAGGTGAAAGATTTTGCAGGGAAAAGCCTGCTCTACAAGAACGGTATTTTTCGATGAAATGAAATAAACTACCTCTTAAAAGGCCTCTACAATCGTTCTTTTTTGCTTCTTATCTTGCAAAATATATGTTTCAGAAAATAATATCTTTATTATCATTTAAAACAATCAAGATAGATCAAGGATACACAATATTTTAGATATAACATGAAAAAAATTATAAAAGTATATATATTCTTGAATTAAGTGGGCATAGAAATATTGACAGAATGCGAATTCTATCAGTTCACTCAACATTTTATTGAATGAAATACAAGATATTTAATGAAAGTTTAATGAAACTGTCTAAATGCATGCTAAAATGTGATTGAAAAAGAGTAAGAATATGAATTTTTTAATGGTGTGTGTTATTTTTGCCGTGTCCTTGGAGTAACCAGGACATAAAAGTTATCTGTAACAGTTATCTTTCCTAAAGAAACTCTTCACTATCAGCCTCCTTCTTTTGATCTTGTTGCCGCCAAAATATCATGAGACACTAAACACAGATCTTTTACACCATAGGCACAATATGTGGTTGAAGGCAAGTTTGAGTGCAATAGTAATCTATTTTTGAGTCCCAAGAGTTACTTAGATATTGTGATTATCTAAAATGTCATGTTATATCCAGAGTGTTCGATATTATTTCTGAAAATAAAAAAAATATGATTTTTTCCCAGAAAGAATATTTAAATATTCAAATAAATTTTCACGAACTGAAATCAAACCGTATCGTTTATTAAAGCATAGAACTGTTTTCCATTTAAGTAAAAGCTGCCGATGTACCGGTAATTCAATGAAAAGGATTGAAAGATACTATATAGTAAATGTAGTTTTATTATTCAAATGCTACAATAGAAGTCCAAAGCCTAGCATGTAAAATAAAACAATTTTAAAAATTCAATATATCTTTTAGTACACAAGAGCAAAATTCTATGTAAATATCAAAGACAGTGATATAAAGCAAAAAACTTACGTGCTTGATCTGTACTGTCCGAGAAAAGAAAACCTTTTATAAAAATAATAAAAATTGAGTTTTACAATCTTTCTCTCATTGCAAAGGTACTTATGACAATAGTAACTATACATATAGTATCTTGAAGACTGTTTCTAACTTACTTGCGCACTGAACGGACAACACTGCAAAGCAGCAGAGAAGTAAAACACAGAAAATAAAACTCTGCTTCATCTTGACCAAGTCCAACTGATGAAATGTTTATCTTGTTTCTTCCCTCCTTATTTAAACAACTTTGTAACCCAAAGTTTTCTATCATTAACATAAAGCTTTTCCACTTACCTTGTTTAATTGAAATCAGACAAAGTTATCTTTAAAGGATACCTTAATTGAATTGTAAATGTTGGCCCCAAAGTAGAGCTTGAAAAGTAGACCCTGAAACTGTCAACTATTAACTACCTTTGTTTGGGCTTTATTGCTAACTTATCTAACTTAACGGCAACATTCCAATTTGTATAATATATTTCATTCATTAATCCTTGTCAATCACACAAACCAGAAGAAACTCAATAACTAGTGATATAAAAAGACATGTCCTTCACCCCACAATCTTAACAAAACATGCCTAGAGATTCAATCGTTTAATCGTCATCAAAATCTCAGTAATTAACCAACTTCTTAAAATAACTTGTTTGGGGGTCAAGAAAAAGGAGGACGCGGAGACATTTGATACACAGACAGTGAGGTAACTTGAAACATTTATCTCGTTAGAGTATTAAGCTTTTAAGAACTTTCCTTCCGTTCCCCCTTCCCATTCACACTTTTTTCCTCCGTGAGGCTAATAAATTGATGGATTTCGTCTTTTTTTGGTTAGGTTTTTTTGCAATTCAAATTATTTTAGGAAGTTGGTCCCCTACTCGTCAGTTCCTAAAACTTAATTTACCAACAAAAGAATAAATGCTATGAACAAGTTATCTTCTTAATAATAATTTAAAAAGTTAAGTTTTGCATTCTACCATTATATTTCAAATTGGAATACTTGTATTTACTACAGATAATCCCAAACTGTTTCTTTTAAAGTAACTTTACTTACAAACAAACTCTACAGTACCTGGGTATTGAAGATCTAAAAACAAATCCTCTGAAATGTCCTTGCTTTTCTTCTTCTTTAAACCACAGTCCCGCTAGACACATCATTACTGGGATGTTTATATTGCTGTAAATGAAGACCTCAAGTCAAATTATCGCAAAGGATCTTAAATACAGGCAACCCTCTTCTTTTGTTGGGCGACAGAGCCGCAAGAATTCTATTCTATATATGCCAAGCATTGGACTAAAAATGAAAAACAAATTAAAACTTACTTCGTTAGAATACATTAAATGTTTTAAAATGAAACATATGGAGATAACGAACAGTGTATACGATCTAAAGTCTATAAAATGATACAAAATTGGAGCATAGCAAACACGGACCTCCAAAATATCAACTTTAATATTTTGAAGTATCATATAAGAATATTGAAAGGCAAAATACGAATCATCTATCTTTTTTTCACTAGATTTGAGCTGATAAAAAAGCTGGAGACAATCTGAACAATTTGTAAAGCTCATTATTATAACTGTATTTTGGAAGAACTTTGTTTTAATTCTACGTGTATTAATCTGAAATAAACGTCTAGCAGTGGTGTAGATAAAATATTTATTTTCAAAAACTCTGAAGAACTTTTAGAAAATTAAAAATCACCAAATTCTTCAAAAGTCTAGAACATCAAAACGTACGTGCGATGTCTTAATTTTTACACTTTATACAACTTTTTCTCACGACAAACTAAAACAAGTTTGTTTTTTGCACAGAAAACTGCTTCTTCAAATAAACAAAAAGAGAACTAGGAAACTTTCACCTTTTGTGAATGGTCCTCAACAAAATTATTCTTTGTTAAAGATTAAAATGGCTGGGATTCCAAAGGGAAATCCTTGTGTCCCTTTATCAGCCTAGCCGATTTTATGTTTGTTTATTTGAAGCAGAATTTATTTTAAACCTTCTACTCGTCCATGAAAGGAAGAAAACTCAACATTTACATATTCGAAGATTTTTTATCAATTAACAATAGCTATTTCTGTTCACATGTCGACTCGACATATCCCAAAGAACTTGAAATAAAAGACACAACAAAGTGTGCCTCATCTGTTAATTATATGATGGCTGCTTTACTGACTGTAGAAGACAAAGCAAAACTAACAAGTAAGTGGATGTAGCATTAGGTAAATTCTATGGTCGCTATAATAACCTCATTACCAAATACAATTTAAACTATCACTAGGTCTTATTTTGGCTGACTTGTCAGGTCATTGTTTTTATATTGGATTCGACTGCAGAATGTTCCGTCCATTTGATCGATATATAGGGTTTACGGCAGGTTTGATCTGCTCCACTTAAACACCAGATCAACCTCTAGAGTTTAAAGGTGTTCGTATTTATGCTATGTTAACATATCTGTATTGTTTTGTGAGAGTAAATATGAACTCTACTTTAGACGTTTCAGAGCAAAATTCATTAATTTATACGTATAGATTCCACATAAATTAATACCAATCTCTCATTCATCTGAAAACGCTTAACATTTTAACCCAGGAAAACTTGGCATGTGTTGATTCTCTTATAAATGCCAACTAGATAGAGAGGTCGAGGTCAGATTTAGTTTGTTTTATTTACTACTATCAACTGTATAGGGAAAGAAATTACAAAAGATGTATACAAAAGATGGATTAACACACATAACTTACTTTTACCTCCTGATAAAATGATCACAGGAGACATTTATCAAAGTCTGGTTTTGATACTTTGTATTATGGAATAAAATGTAAATAAACTGAAGTCTGAATTAATGGATTTCTTCAATGTTAAGTACCTTGACCAACTTTTGATGGAATTCCTGTCGACAAGTAACCTTGAATAACACTTTAATGTTTCCCGAAATATTTCGTGTCAAATTAAAAATGGGTTTATATCATTTTGTCATTTAAAAAAAATACATGTGACACATTAGAAAAAATCATAATTTTATATATTACAAATTAAAAAAAATCTTTATTCCCCATTTTGTTTACAAAACTTATTCCTATTCCACATTTAAAAACAGAAGGTTTTCCATGCTTAAAGTTTGACAGACTCTTATGATGAAAGTTCATTCGTTAAATATTTAAAAACATGAAAACATAATAATAATAACAAAAGAAATAGAAAATTCATCAACGAAGAAAAGTTGTTCACTAGTGTCTGAAAAAGTTTGAGCTATGTTTAATTCACTGAAAGAGTCCAAATTCTTCCTTGAACTTATCCTTGTGCAATCAACTAAGATGGTTCTCTCCGAATTTTACACGAAGTTAAATTGAATTATTTTCCTAAAAATTAAATAGAGTTTACAAACATTCTGTAAACAGTTATTCAAACTGTGCGTGTAGTTTCTTTCATTAGTTGTTCTCTTTAAGGAATATAAATACTAGCTGTTAACAATAAACATATGTTCTGTTGAAAAGAATTTACGTTTTTTATATTTTTTTTTTCTGTTTTTTTTTTCAAAATTTTATTCTTTGTTTTTTCTTTAAATTTGTCATACCCTACTACCCCCGCTTGAAAAGTTGGAGGGTATAGAGTGATCGAAATGTTCGTCCGTCCGTACGTCTGTTACGCTTTGGGGTACCAATCTCTTATCCGCAACTCCTCTTTTATCACTGAATGAAATTTGATGAAACTTTCACAGAATGTTTTTACATGGTGCAATTGTGCACCACCATTTTTACTTTTTTACTTTTTGATCGGACGTATATTTTGGATTTTCCAGAATAAAACATGGACTTGGCAATTTTTTCTATAACTCTGAAGGGTAATCATCTCTTATCCGCACTTCAGGACTCATAAACCACTGATTATATTTAATGATACTGTCACTTATTCTTTATTACATAATGCTAATATGCACCTCCTATTTTACTTTTTACCTAACACATACATGTACATTGAGTCTCCCAGATCAAAGCATTGACTTTGCCATTATAACAATATGGGACACGGGGGTATCATCTAGTGAGCTCATTGCTCACAGTACCTCTAGTTTATTCTTACACTGTATATTTTGAGTCTAAATACCAAGCATGTGATGGTAGCAAGAAATACTCCACCAACCTGAAAATGTTTCGCTAATCAAATACAGATGTAGAACTAATAGTCTCTCCACTGTTAAATTGTTAAAATCGTAAATCCTTTTTGCTACTAAACATTTTTGCAGATTTTTATCATGGAAGTCTTAACTATCTTTTTGCAGGTTTTTTAAAAAAAGAAATATTTACTCATCATCTACACCACCTAAGCACCTGACCCCATCCCATGGATATATATATATATATATATAATTATATATATGTATTATTAGGATCACATTTTTTTTCATTTTTAGTGTTCCTTACTCATAGAAAATTACTTCAATGTAAGTATAATATATCAATCTAAAAATTGTTAAATAAAAAGAAACCAAACAAAAAAAAACGATAGTAAATTTTCATGCTGATACAATTTATTTGTCATAACATTAAAGAATAAGCATAATATAATAAATAATAGATTATTTTTCTTAAATATATTAATGAGTATTGCACAATAAAACAGGAAAATATTGCAAGATAAATAAAAGAATTGAAGAAATAGTGTGATGGAAATGAAACATTTCAAAATGACTGAAAAATGTTATAAATAACGCGTTTTAATGTCTCTTGCAACACTTTCTCTGTCAGCTTGCATGGATTGCAGTCGGCATTGATATGAATCTATTCAATGTTCTACAAAGGATGAAGACGGTCATGTATTGGTTCGTGATCAGGACAAATTGGTCCGGCGTCGGTATTGTCTGCTTAAGCAGATTCACAATGCGCAGCAGCACATGTGTTTAGAGTAGTCGTAAAAACAACCCTGGCAATGGAAACGGTTATATTCCAGGTTGCAGTCATCTGCAAAATGTAAACGGAAAAATTAGAAAAAAAATTATACACATTTAAGAAATTTTTATGTTCAAATTTCATACCAAAAATTCGAAAATTTTACAATAAAAATCAATTTATTTTAACCAAGGTAGTACCATTACAGTGCTTGAATAGTCATTATGAGACATCTAAAATTACTTTTACTGTCTTTTAATAAAATGGATTTGTTTTATATTTTTTGACAGGAATGAAAGAACTTACAGAGAGTTGTAGGATTCGAAGTAGTACTGACTATACTTTCATCGGACTGTATGCCAACTTGGGCTTCCAATCCAAGATCTTTCAACACCCCTGCAAAAAGGTTTTAAAAATTATGAGATGGTTTTAAAGATGGCATAGGTTCTAAATCAAATAGTTTAAAACAATATTATTATCATCATTTATTTTATATACCTTGAGCAATTGTTTTCGGGACTTTCTGTTCCACGGGGTTTGGGACTCTTTGAATTGCTGAAAATTATGTTAAATAAACTTTTCAATATCATTAGCATAAATCATTCAAGTTCATTTTCCTATTTCAAACTTAAAATAATTTCTTAAAATCTCTAACTTTAATGTTTTTATTATGCGAATATTTTTCTCTCATTAAGAAAAAAAATTGAAAATTATATTCTGAAATAAAAATTCCATGCACGACCATAACTAAAGGCAGGCAATTTAATTTCTGCAAAGTAAATGAAATTAAAAAAAAAAGAACTTACATGCCGAGTACACATATCCTACAAGAACAAGAGCGAGTATGATCTTCATTTTTGTTGTGAAGCTTGAGAAAAGTTTCAAGTCTGTACGATGCAAAAAACTGTTTTGACCAAAGTGAATAAAACCAGTGCCTTATATAGGATAGTTACAGGACCTGGGTTTTGTGTACAAGACCTCGTGGGTCGCTTGATACGGTAAACCTAGCTTTCAAATTTGAGAAATCATGCCCTATTTTGATATGATTTAAGGAAACATTCCACCGATTCTTTCAAAAACAAGGATTAAGATATCATTACTGACCGGTTATCGCAGGTGTTAGAATAATGTTTACAAGAAATTGACATGATCTTTGACCAGTTCTTAATGGCTGGAGAAGGGGATGAGAACCGGTAGGAAATTGACTGCATGGTTTGTCTACAGGAGAGGGGAAAAACTAATGACGACAGTCCTATGTTGTGGATTTCGTCGTGATGTAGAATCAAATCCTTTAAGATTAGTGTTTCTTCCAATTCAATCCTTAAAGATAATACCATTCACAAGATAAAATAAAAAAGAATAAACAGCAGAAACAACATTATCTGTAAAAACACATGCATTTGAAAAAAAGCATCAAATGGAAATGGAACACAAGTGGTTAAAGAAAGTTTTTCTTATAACCGATGACCATTGTTTTATTTTAACTTTCTTTAAAACTTTTTTCTAATTTAACTTGATGAACTTCATTTATTCATAATCAAACTGAAGGAGGATAGACAATATATAGTTTTGAAGAAATCACAGAAAGACTCTAGATTACCAAGAATTCACCAGATAATTGAGAGGAAATCTTTTATGGTTTCTGACCAATGATATGTTCAAAATATATTTGCTTATATCTCTTACATATTTAGATTTAGAATTTAAAAGATAATGTTTTTCTTGCCTTCTCATAATTGTACCACTTTGAATAGAAATAGTAAACAAAGTGTGAAAACCTAGCAGGGACTATATTTAAGAGGAACGTGTATGAAAATATACCCTTTTCTGCATATTGAAATGACAGTAGAACAATGAATGAAGTGAATTCACTGAACAATTCTTATGTGATTGAAATCAATATCTGTGAAGTAAATTTAAATTTATTCCGATTTATTATGAATTTTTAAAACTACAATCTTGATAGCTTTAAAAAGCTTCCAATCTAAAACAAATTTGAGCAAAAAAAAAAAAAAAAAGAAAAACTAACAGTGAGAAGGGATTTTCTCTCTCGCTGGATATGAAATGTTTTGCTTTGGTATCATTCTGTATCTTACAAAGAAAAAGTATCTTAAAATAAAAATATTACTTAATAAGATAAAGCAAATGCAAAAAAAAAACCCTGTTTAGTTAAATGTATTAAATCAATTTGGTAGTATTCCGATAGGGTTTTTTTTTGCAATAAATGAATAATAAAAAAAATGAATAATAGAAATAGGCATCACATGACTGGAAACAGTACTTTTTAATTCTCAGACAATATCAAGAAAAAAGATACATGCAATGACATTGACTGGTCGAAATGAATCTAAATGATTCAATGTCTGCACTTTCATTTTTTTTTCTTGAATCTTTGAAGGTTTCATTAATTTTAATACAATAGATACGAGAATAAAAATTTTCATTGAGATATTTTCATGAAGGCCACCTTACGATAAGCAAACTTGTATTTTTTCCCATTTTCATAAACATGGACTTAAAACTCCAGTACTTAACAAATAAGTAACGATTAGATTTGTAAACCAAGCGTAAGATAAAGTCGTAGATGTACGTTTCACGGGACTTATGGACTAATCACGAAATATACCGAATGCACTTTGTGGTATTGTTCCAAACTCTGAGGGGTAAGTTCGGGGGAGGTAACTATGTAAACAACATAGATATGGAATCACACAAGCATATCAATGTTCATTCTAAATCAACATAACAACATTATAGTGTTAGAATGCTACCCATTGACAAACGGCGTTTACTTTTGTCTACATAATATATTAATTTGGAATATGACCTACTGGCCTGACACCTGTTAAATGATTGTGAAATCAGACATTCCAATTGATAATTTGTATTATTTAAGCATTTTTTCTTTTTAATCTACCGGTATTCCAAACTTATGTTATGCTGTTTACGAAGGCAACATTTATCAAACTAAAATTCAGTCAGATATATTGTAAAAAAAAAAAAACTAGCGGTACATTTGAAATAATTGTGTGATATAAATGTAGAAAATAAAAAGCCGGGGGAAAATACATCATTTTATTTGCAATTGAAAAAATGTAAATTTCAATTTTGCCAAAAAATATACACATTATATGTATGTATATAGCAACATAAAACTCTAGTACTTAAGGTAAGACTTAGATTTCAGACTTGTAAACCAGGCATAAGATATAAGTGTTGTTTCTACGACACGTATGAACTATAATTACGAAATATATTGAACATACACTAGGCTTTTCAACAAACTCTGGGGTTAAGATTCGGTGGAGGTATGTAAACAACATCGATATGGAATCACACAAGTATACAATGTTCATTCTTCATCAACATAACAACATTTCAGTGTAAGAATGCTACCCTTACACAATCACCTTTTACTTTACTCCAAGTAATTGGAAATATGACCTACTATCTAGACACCTGTTAGAAGATTGTCAAATCCAACATTCCATTGGATAATTTGCATTATTCAAGCTTTTTTTAATTTTCTAATTAATCTATTGGAAACTTATGTGATGCTGTTTATAAAGGCAACATTTTTCCACTGATATATTGTTAGCGGTATATTTGAGTTGAATGCGATGTAAATATCGAGAATAAATAGCCGATGGAAGAATAAATGTGTTATATTTAAAACACTTTAAATTGTCTTGAAATAAAACCTAAGTTTATTTTTTTTCCAAATAAAAAAATAAACGGACCTTTTCATAAACAAGAGGCCCAGTGGCCACAGCGCTCACCTGAGCACAACGGGCTTGAGTTTAACCCCTCCCCCAGGTGTTCATCATTTGAACAAACTAGAATCTTAACTACCTGAGGATGATTCCATATTAGTAACACTAATCGTAGCTTTGAAGTATTTGAATAGAAGATTTTAAAAGGTTTCCCTATATATCCCTATGTAAAACTTGGGTCGGCCATTTTGGCCCCACCCTTGCCCCAGGGGTCATGATTTGAACAAACTTGAATATACACTACCTGAGGATGATTCCACATGAGTTTCACCTTTCCTGGCCCAGTGGTTCTGGAGAAGAAGATTTTTAAAGATTTTTCCTATATATTCCTATGTAAAACTTGGGTCAGCCATTTCGGCCCCATTCTTGCCCAGGGGGTCGTGATTTGAACAAACTTGAATCTACACTACCTGAGGATGATTCCACATGAGTTTCATCATTCCTGGCCCAGTGGTTCTTGAGAAGAAGATTTTAAAAGATTTTTCTTATATAATTCTATGTAAAACTTGGCTCGGCCATTTTGGCCCCACCCTTGCCCCGGAGGTCATGATTTGAACAAATTTGAACCTACACTACCTGAGGATGATTCCACATGAGTTTCATCTTTCCTGGCCCAGTGGTTCTTGAGAAGAAGATTTTTTTTAAATGCCATTAATTTTTCTCTAATTCATAATTATCTCCCCCTTGGAAAAGGGCATGGCCCTTCATTTGAACAAACTTGATTCCCCTTTACCCAGGGATACTTTGTGCCAAGTTTGGTTAGAATTGGCCCAATGGTTCTTGAGAAGAAGATGAAAATGTGAAAAGTTAACGACGACGACAACGACGACGACAACGGCAACGGACAAATTTTGATCAGAAAAGCTCACTTGAGCCTTCGGCTCAGGTGAGCTAAAAAGACAAAGAATCATCTTCTCATCAAAATAAGCACATAACAATTATATTAGCCAGATCAGCAATATAAAATTAAGTGATTACATACATATGAGTTACCTATAGGGGAGTTTCGTTCCGCCCTCTTTTATAGTTTAGACTCTGTGGTATCTTTTATCTCAAGCTCACCGGGATAAATCTTATCGACATACGAATTGAAATTACCATAAAATGATTGTTAATTCACTATACGTCGTCGATATATCCAAATGTCGAATTGAAATTACCATAAAAAGTGTTTTTTTTCTTTACACGAAGAAGATTTTGGGCAAATTCTGCTTCATGTGAATACAAAATAGGTCTGCTATTGGACATTTGCGAAATAGCGTACAGCGAACAGCGGACTTCGGACTTCAGACATTTAAAGGCGGACTTTTCTAAGGGAGCGGTTTAAAAAATTGAAAAATATAAACTTATATTATCAAATTATCTGAAAATGTATAAGCCTCTGATAGCTACTAAAAAATTAAATCGAAGAATTTTGAAATTTGTATTTTGACTGGTTTAATTTGAAAGTTTTCAAAGAATTTATTCGTGAACATTAAACTGTCTCGAAATAACATATTTTTTGTATGCATTATTAAATTGAAAAGTATCAAATATGAACTACAAATAACTACAATCTCAGAAAATGAATTATACATGTACAGAGTTACATCCCAACTTCCACATTTAATTTGTTTCTAATTTGCAAACTGAAGGTACATGAACAACTTCCGATCAATTTAATACACTGTATATAAACCTTATTAAATAAGGGATGTTTTACACCCTGCATGCACAAATTTGGGTCATATATTTCTTGCATTATACTTTTCAATTTCCATTTGCTGGACCATTTGTCGTTTGAAAATGAAATGAGTAGAAAGCATGAATTTTGTCAAAACTTTAATTTAACATTTTACGGTATAAAACTTATACTAAATTAGCCTATTTTAAAAATAGTGGAAAATTTAGAAACCAAGTTTAATGACAATACTGAAGTAAAACCTGTCTCTCAAAGATAAAAAAAATAGTTTTTTTTTCCTTTGTTTGTTTGTTTTAACATTTTTGTTGAATATTGAATAAAAGAAATGTTAAAAATACTAAAACCTTAATCTGTAAATAAGTTAATATGTTACTGTAAACCAATTTTTATTCGCGTGTGAGAAATTTTCGCGAAGTTCACGAGAACCTTGTCATCGTGAATATTCCTCGCCGTGAACCGGTCTCTAAAGTATCTGTGTTAATTAATAAGGATCATTTTAAGGATCGTCGCGTACAAGTTAACCGCTGTTTAATCGCGAAATAAAGTATTTGCGACTTAAAGTTGGTTAACATATAGTCGTTAGATTTATAAAATATGTACTGAAGAGACAATATCGATTTAGAATTTTTTTTTGGGGGGTGGGGGGGGGTGGGGGGGTACAACTTCCCTGATTTTTTTTTAATAAACCAAAAAGGAAAATATTCTAAACTCGAAAATTCCATTCTCGGGGAGGGGAGCTATTGTATTTAGGAAAGGGGTTGTGTATGTTAATTTCCATCTTTTAGATACATTTGCATATTAAGATAATTTCATTGCCTATACAAGTACTATATCAAAAAGTGTCTGCTTGTGAGAGGGTGGCTTTTTAATTAACGTATTGTACCCTAATTTTATTAAGCCAAATTAGAGTTTGAGTTCTGATACTCAATACTAAGTCTGAATATAAGACCTGCTTATTGAAATGGATTGAACCAGGTAATTGAAATTGACCAGTTTAAATCTGAGAGAGCTGAGTAGATCAGGAATCTGCATCATGTTTCCAGCTAACTCAAATGTACATCTGTATTCACTCTTTATTTATTTCAAATTCGATATACATTTATACATTAGAGCACCTTCTTTTCTCTTTTTTCGGAGGGGGGTTGGTTGGTTTTTAAAACAGGCATGTAGGAAACAATTTGTAAAACTGAAAAATCTTGAAAGTCAAATACTTAATAATAAAATTCGTATAAAGAATAATAAGATAAAGATGTCAGTAAGAGAGAAAATGAAAACACATTTTCGATGCGAGTTCCGATTGAAAAGAGACTGATTGAAACATTAAAGTTATCCAAGTGTTCTTTATTTCCTATTTATAAATGTCGCAGAAGTGCGTTGTTTATTAATGACCATAATATCAAATGCTATTGCATTAATAATTCAAACGTAAATGTGATTTATAAATTCTACACCTTGAGATGCTCCCCCTTATTTAAAGTCCGAAGTCTGAAGTCTGTTGTCCACTGTACGCTATTCCGCAAATGTCCAATAACAGGGTGCAATTGGTACCCATGGGAATTCCAACAGATTGTTGGAAGACCTGATTTCAAAAACAACAGATATTTTCAATCAGAAACTTATCTTTTTAAGTCAAATTCAGAGTACTTGTGTGTACAATCAGAATGTTTTTTATAACAAAATAATTTTGCAAATGACCAATGACAAGGTAGGTAATTTAACGAGTTCCATTTTATTGAAAAAGCAGCTGTCAATGATATCAAAAAGCCATAATGATTGACATTAATTTATCGTGGGGAATTGCTGTGTATAAGGATTAAAAGTCGTACGTCTTTAAGCTGTTGATTTTGTTCAAATCTTATGATTTCAAATTGTTCAAAAGTTCATTGGAATTTTGAAGTATCCACATATGATTTACACCACTTATTCAATATATTTTTGCACATGCAGTACTCTTGAAGTTTCTCCTTCGCTACTGTTAATATCTTAGTGAGAAATCATTCATAAAGTGCGTTTTTATCGCCATAATTGATAGACCAAAGAACTGTGATCATACACCTTAAACCATATTCATAAAGTCAGTTAAAAATTTTGTTGATTTTTTTCTCGATAATGTTCGAGATTATTACGATCTGGTAGAATTCTATTCATTTGCACGTATTCGGAATCTTTTGTTTCATCTTCCATGTCAGGTGGGTGTACGTCCATGACACAAGGGTATTCAGGCAGTTTCTTTGCTGAGTTCCTGTTGCTAAGTGACTTGCTGTCATTTTCCCTGGCATTCACTGTTTGGTACAAACATGTTTCTGCCTCTTTCTGCGGCTGATATCCCTGGTTACCTTCCCTTGACAAATACACAGATGACTTTTCTTTTACTTTCCTCATGTTCTTGAGTCTGCAATCATCAGATTAATTATAACGTATCAATTGATTGTAAAATATAGGATTTTCTAGGTGAAAGAAAATTTACTTTTCTGTCGCCCTTTAAGGTATAAGATTACTAGTATTTCTTTTATGAATCCTTTCAACCTTTATTTCAACTTTGTTGACTGAATAAGACAGCATCTGTACAACATTAAAGAAGCAGGTATTAGTGCCTTTAATTCTGCTAATTACAGCTTTATGAAAAGTTTTCTATTCACCGTATTGAGTTTATTTTGAATTACATGACACACCTTTGCTTCCAGGCAATGATGCAAACTGTGATAAAAGATACCAGTAACACGACAATAGCAGCATCTTTTATTCTAGCTATCACTGTTAAAACAGAATATATAGTACTGTGTTAAAAATGTATCTCTCTTTGGTCATCTTTTAATCTTTTACTCATAAACAACATGTTTCGAAAACAGTTTAAAGTTATATGATTTACGATAAGAAAACACCGTATCATGCAAACTTAGAAATTATTTCTGACAGAAAACATTCTTATCTACGAAAGCCCAGAAGGCTCATTCGAGATTCGAGGTTCGAGATTCGACATACGAGATTCGACATACGAGATTCGAAATTCGAGATTCGAAATTCGAGTTTCGAGATTCAAGATCCAGATTAACCAATCAAAAGCGGGTTCAACATTGATTGCACCCCTTTATTATGATTTTACTATCAAGAAATCGTGGAATATATTAATAACAAATGGGTCATTTGCTAAAATGATAATGCAAGAAAAAGTGTTTTATGTATTAAAAAGAAATAAAAATAAAATTTGAATTACATTTTGAAAAATACATATATAATATCATTTTTCTCATTAAAAAAAAAAGGGTTATTACGTATATATGGAATATTATATGGTCTTATCGTTGACTTGCGGAAAAGTAGGTCGACTGTTTTTTTGTTTTTTGTTTTTTTTTAAATCAGATCATTGCTGAGGGAGATTCAGAATACTGTATTTGATTATTAGTATTATGAATCGTCTCTACATTGCACAGTAATTCAATTACATTTATAAAGGGTACATTTGTGCTGTGAGACTTGACTGCTGAATCGAACTGTAGCGTCACAAGGTTTCACGAGTATATTTTAGTCTTTGGTCATAACGGTATGGTCAGAGACTAAAATATAAAACCATAACGCTATAATAGTTCTGCATCTAATTTAGACTCATCTACTACTGATATAGGATAAAATAAATGCCGCATTTATTTTAATTCATATTGCCAATCTGTATTGTATATATAATTTTTAATTAATTCAAGAAATCAAAGCCTTAGATTAAGATAAGTAATTTAAATACTTAATGTATTTCCTCGATCAGGAAAACGAACGCGATTTTTGTTTTTCAATTCTACGTCGCCATTCAAATTTTTTCAATGTGTTTGGAAAATAGGCAGGTGGGGTTGGTAGGGGTGGGGTTATCGTTAATCTTTAGACACTTGACACTTATTTATAACTTTGTTTTTATGCCATCAATCCCGTAAACAAAGTGGACAATACAAAAGAGTTTATACTCCTGATATATGTATTCTATTTAATGTTTAAGACGCCATAATATAAATTGAAGTATATCTTGCTGATCAAAAATCCAATGATAATTTAAATTTCCTTCTAATATATATAACACTCTTTCTTGCATTGTAATTTAATCAAATGACTCATTTGTTATTAATATATTTAACGATTTCTTGATAGTAAAATCATAATAAAGGGGAGTAATCAATGTTGAACCCGCTTTTGATTGGTTAATCTGGATCTTGAATCTCGAAACTCGAATTTCGAATCTCGTATTTTGAATCTCGTATGTCGAATCTCGAACCTCGAATCTCGAATGAGCCTTCTGGGCTTTCGTACTTATCTGCTTTTAATATTTTATATTATAATACCCTATTTCTATATTATATTACTGGTATACCGTCAGTTGAATCAAATGATAATCCGTCCTGGCGTTCCCGAAGCTTAATTTCGTCACTTCCTGTTCTGTTACAACCATTTCTTGATATGGCAGACTGCGATGAGGGACTAAGTTTTGGAAGCAATCTGGTGGAAGCCACATTTACGTTTGCAATCAAACCAGCTTCATCAGAAGTTGCTGATGCTTGTGTCGTTTGTATCATTGGCTCAGGGTCATCAATCAAGTTGCCAATACGAAGAGTTTTTTGAGTAGATGATGTGATGGATTTCTTCATATCTATGAATATCGAATAAAAATTATCAGTAACTTTAAAGTGATGTAAGACTATGAAAAGTGGAGTGCATTACGTACCATTTATTGAAAGGGTGAAAACGTGTCATCAACACACACGGTCTTTTGGCTAACACAAATGGTTATGATAAAGAACTGGCATTTCAAAATTAATACATACTTTGGAAAGAATACAAATATTTTACTTTTGGTGCTGTTCATTGGATCTAGGCTAGAGAAGATTGAAATTTTTATTTTTTCAATAATGTGTACACTGGTTTATTCGAAGAATACTATAGTAGTAAACGATAAGAATACACACAGCTATACGTCGTATATGTCTGATTTGGAATGCAAATGTAGCCTTTCAGTGGTTGGAAGAAACCATTCACACAGGCATCTACGCACTGGAAATCTACAAATACATGCTTTTTTGTACTGATTTCAATGATGGCATATAAAAGACTAGCTTTAGTAAAAC
Organism: Saccostrea glomerata; assembly: GCA_003671525.1. Lineage (NCBI taxonomy): Eukaryota > Metazoa > Mollusca > Bivalvia > Ostreida > Ostreidae > Saccostrea > Saccostrea glomerata. Next base: position 1,074,192 of record PRKT01000088.1, on the reverse strand, counting down.
ACATCTGATCCTAATTTGAAATTTGTACAAATTCCACCGTGTCAAGAAGGCTAACCAGGATTTAACTCTTTGCCCGGTTCACATGGAAGATAGATACAATGGGTAGACGTTGTACTTTTTCTGTAGCATGTGTTTGACAGGAAGTTCCGGTAACCACTCCTGTAATCACATTCACAAAGCCTATCAGAGAAGGCTGATCCATCGTCACATGAAATTTCGCCTGCGTCATTGCAAGTGGATTTTTTAAAATCACATGTGATTCTACGATATTTATTGGATAGTTTTCCAAATGGTTGATATTCATCCATGGGACAAACTCTACTAAAAATCATCGCATTTCTGGAGAGGCTTGGATATCTTCCTGATTGAAAAAAATGAAGTATTTTCATGAAAAGTACAAACGTTAATTACTATTGCGTTTACGCTTGTCAACCCTTAAATCAGTCAAACATTATACTTTATAGTACATGTATATGCATGATGTACTTTACAGAAGTCAATTATTAAAAACATTAAATATAATTATATATTTTTATGAAAGAAATATATTCATAAAGAAAAAAAATTCGTAAGTTATCTTTGTAGAATTTAAAATGACTTGACAAATGTTTTTCTCTCTTGCTACCTTTTGGGATTTTAACTGATTCCACACAAGCTTCCGTGTGATTATCTTCATCATCCAATAGACAATGGTACAGGGACGGATCAAAGCATTTAACCAGAGCTCTAGAATCCCACTGCTGAATTGAGGGACAGTTTACTTCTCCGTGTATCAGGAATCGAACAAACCATAAAATCTGAATATCTTTTACAAAAGTAGAAAGGGGTTTCAAAAAACTCACGGTATTGATAAAGAAAGGCAGTGAAGACAATATCTTAGGATATGCAAATATATGTCGGTAAAATCACATAAGACTAATACAAAATTTACAACAATGTAATTGAAAGCGACACAGTTAAAAATAACAGTGGATTGTACATTACGATTTTAACAGGGTTCAATTATTATTATTTCTAAAAAAGCATCTTGTAGGAAGCATTTATAATTTGTATTACTTCTCAGGTTTAAAACTTTAATTTTTTTACTGTAGTCTTTATATTCATCTTTTTTTAAAACTGAATTTTAATTGGAATGTAAATACAATATATAGAGCAACTACTTACATAAGTGAAACATTTATATCATCAGAATTCCTATTCATTCCAACAATAACGCATTGGCAAAATTATTTTCAAACTGAATTTGCACTTTAATCATTGAACCAGAATAATAACTAGTGGAATTTGTTTCCTTATATTGAACGAAATATTTCCATATAAACAGGTTCAAAAGTATTCATAAAAATGTTGACAAGAACAATAACAGGAAATATAAAAGTAATCAAAAACTTAATATTTTACTAAATAAAAACAACTGAATTAAAATGGATAAAAATTAACAATATAACGTCAACAATATTTAGAGGGCATAGGCAAGTTTGTCAAAAACCAAGAGTTTGTTCACGTTCACTCTTGTAAACATCCAGAATCTTTTCTTGCTTTTCTCTGAGCATAGAGTGAAAACCCTCTCCTTTCATGTCCTTCCATTTAGATCTTCGAAGCTGAAATGTTCCGAAGCTGATTCAGTGACTGTCATTGTCTTAATAGGTTAATAGTGTTTATCATCTGTTCTGCAGAGAACACCACAGGACAAATTGCCATATATGATGCAACTACGGTTTGCTGTAGGGCTGATGGATTGTCTGTATCTTCTGTCAGAAGAAACTTTAATGATCTGGTACGTAAAGGATTGGCTAAACTGGTTCTTACATCCATATTCTTTAAGTTCATTGGAGTTCCCCTAGATAACCTTGCCATTTCTTTGTTGTTGAGGTTCTTAAGAAAGGAAGGAAATGTAATAAGTTGCAAGGGGAACGCTGCTGTTCTTGTTAGATATCAAACATCTGCTTTTACTAGATATCAAGCATATGAAACATATAATCCTCCTAGGTGTTTTTCTTCATTCTTTAACTATCCTTCAACTATAGTAGTCTTTGGCAAATCATTACTGGTGACGAGGACTTTAAATCACTTAATTTCAGATGGCCGAACTTTCAACTAGGCGTGATTTCATTAACATAATGAATTCTGTGGAACACAGGCAATGGACCAAACATGAAAATGAAGATCGTGACACTTTGTCAGAATGGATTAAAACTTAAAAGTATAGAAGATGTTAAATCTCACATTCATCGATTATGGGACAATATGAATAACCGGCTTTTTCTGTGAGATTCAAAAGTGAAAAAAAAGAAATAGATTTAACAATCAGTATATACTGGTCTTAGCAGACAAAGTACGACGCACACACACACCCTCACACACACCATCGTCTTTGTTTGTAAAGCTCATTATTTTAAGTATATTTTAAAGGAACTGGGATGTAATTCTGTCTTTGGTCAATTGCAGAATTATTTTCTTAAAATAAGATTTTATTTGTACACAGTAACTCAAAAACATTAAAAAGAATAAATTTTAAAGCTTACAATAATATTGTCTCAAAAATTCTGATAGTCTAAGCTGATACTTTTTAACAGAAATCAACGTATATCTAGAATAATAACATTTTCTGGGTTAAGGATATCCGATCCTCAGCCAGGAAGGATAACTCTAAAAATAAATATTTATTTGAAATGCATCAAAATGAAGCTTGAAAATGAAGTTTTTTCATGCAACAATTTTCTTTTTATTCATCTTTATAAGATTCAAGGTTTTTGGATGTCTTGGAAAAAGTATTATAAAAGTTGACATTTGTACCCTATAAAAGGAAAAAAAATTAATTCAGTCTTAGAGAAATAAGATTTTCTTGAATCCAGCCTTAGATACCTATGCTTATTAGCATGATATGAAATGAGAAGTGATTTGTGGTATCTTGTTATGATAGCAAAAGCCTTTTACACTAATACATGATGGATATAGAATAAAAAATACCAAATAAGTATAAAAAATCATGACAATTTCTCTGAATGCCCGGACACCTATCGTTTTTTAACCTAAAATATATCTGTTGACCAGTTCGCAATAAGAAAATACATTGCTGATACAATGAAAACTGTCTAATCCGACACCAGAATAATCCGACACACTGTGATTTCTTACGTTAAATTTCTTTCCCATTTTACTATTTTCCATGTTTTTTTATACTGTGTAATCCGAAACCCTGTCTATTCCGACACAAATTTTGCTTCACAGTGCATGTCGGATTAAACAGGTTTCACTGTATTTCAATTCGCTTACTCTGCAAAAATATTGGAGATTTTACAATTTTCCCTATATAATATGTTTAACTTTTATCTTTAACTTTAAAGAAATACGGTTGATAAATTTACATTACTTTGTGGATTCAGAGATACTTTTATGAATATTTTTGATTACTTAACTTCTAATTTTATAAACCTGAGGATAGGACTTCCTTAATAAAACCTGTTGTTGGCTGATCAGTTACACATCAATACTTGAAAATAATTCAAGAAATTGTTGTTGTGTAACAGTTCCCTATATATTAGCTATGTCATGGCTTTATATATTCCTGAGTAAAATAAAGTTTAAAGTATACGATCAGAGTCAAGTGCTACCCTGTTGCTTTAAGGCCTGTATTATTTCAACGATTGAAATTTCAAACCAGTGCACATAAAACGTTTTAAAAAGGTTTTAGTACATGTACATCAAATACAAAATATATAGTTGGGAGTTTACAATATAATATTCAGAATCTTTATTTCTATTCTCAAAATTCTTTGTATAATTACTTTATATTTGTCGATAAATGTAATATTCATTATTATTGGTTTAATCAATAAACAAAATTAATAAAAATTTACAATGAATTCCTTCAACACTTCTTTTCATCCTTATAATAAAATTTGTTCTTTAAGAATGAAACCATTTGAAAAGATCTTGGGGATCGGGCTACCTTAAAGATCAATTAAATATATATATATATATGTTCTTTGCTAATGTTTAAACATTCAATATTTTAAAAAGATTAAACATTGACGAAATGTCATAATATTAAAAGGCATTTTATAGTTCATTCTTAACATAGGGTTTCTGCAAAATTTCTTCAGGAAAAATGTTCAAACTTCATGATATATTATTGAACAGAAATGCGCCTGCAGCTAAAGTTAAATACATTGAGAAATATTTCCGTTTATTTCATGTATAAAAGTGCAAATCGCTCTAAAAGTATCACTACTTTAGAAGTAGAACTCTCCAGCTAGCAGCGTCTAACACGTCCTAAAAAAGATAAATCATACAGTAGAATGTCACATTCACAATAAAAGTTAGATGTAAAAAGGGAACTGTGTAAAACAAATTGGTGCATTTATATTAATTATAAACTTTGCAGTTAAATTCATTACTCCGTAATAAAAATGCCTGTCTGAAAAAGACCAAGTGCTCAACTTTGATTTTTTTTAAGACAAATAATAACACTGATACGCCTAAACTGTACTTACAAATAAGAGTAACAGGACATGGATCTTCAAATCACCTCTAAGATCACGACTGGTAAGTCCATGTAATTTACTTAATGACAAAAAGTACTCGAAAGAATGACTGTACTTTTACACTGTACTTAATTATTTTTCAATTTTAAGCTTTTCATTTATCTGCTTGAATAATCTTAATAAAAAATGAAAATGAAGTAAACATGTTATCCTGACTTTCCGCTCATAATCAATAGAAATTACCTGAGGAGTGGTAGAGGTCCATATAAATATACGAGTATATCCAGTCTCTTCATCCCCTCAAAATCAGCAGTCAACACCATGAAGACCGCCATACATGTAATCATTGTACTGATCCAAGCAGTAATTACCAAGGCTCTTGTTCCGGCTGATTATGTCCAGGTAAATATTTGATGATTTACATTTAGATATATATATGTCAATTTTTAAAAAGTTGTTAATTTTTTTTTTTTCAAAGTCTAAAATAAAATTATTATAGAATTTTTTATCTGCTATGATTTTTTTTTCATTTTTGACCAAAAAATTCAATATTTAAAAATAGAAAAAAAAATACAAAAAAGAAATGTCTTTACCTTTTACCTATCTTAAAGGTAGTTCGATCCTCAAGTTCTGAAAATTTGTCAGTCAAAATCTATTACGGTACTATCTAAAATCATGTACCGAGGCAGCAAACTATTCTGTTTAGATTGTTCAAGTACCCGGATGATTGTCTTTCCTGTGAGCACAAATATTTGAAAGTGTTTGAATTCCCACAACCAAAACTGACTTTTATTAACAAACAATATCAATTCTGAGTAATTAAGATTAATACTGATTTGATGTCTCATGTCATACATGTAAGCAAGTTTCGTCTTCTTCCTCTCCTTTTGTGTTTTTGTTTTTTATTTTATTTGGGTGGATGGGGGTGTTGGCTCGTAAAAGTACATGTAAAAGGTGAAAATAACGAAAGGAGGTTATTCAGAATTGAAATTGTTTGTAACTAGAAATCAATTTTGCTTATGTGAATTGAGTTGATTACAGGAATTCATGAATTGATTTCTTTTCAGGCTCATAATACCCAAAGAAGGAATGTAAGCCCTAGTGCCGCTAACATGAAGGAAATGGTAAACTAGCTTCTCCATTCTATGCTTCATATTCTGTCAGATAAAAGGCTGCTTTACTTGACATGCACTCAGTTGATTCAAATATGAACTGGACAAAGAACTGGAGGGCATCAGCTTGCTTACAGTTCATGAAATAAAATTTCTAAAACAGGGGTTTGCAATTGGTATGGAATACGTCAGCCAAAATACGATCCATATATATTATTATAACAGTAACTTGATCCGAAGGGTCGTATCACGTCGAGTTGATCAACGAGACGTGATACGACTCTTCGGATCAAGTTACTGTTATAATGATAAATTTATTATATACCCCCTAATAACTAGCTAAATATAGCAGAATAAAAATTTAGAGATCAATTGTATGATATTTATCCATAAAACAAAGCATTAAAACAATGGACTTTTTAACGCGCAAGAAAAATAACGTCATGTTTTTGCGTACTACGTCATCAGTTTCAGAGAGTGGTGATATGGATTCAGAAAACCACAGTGTGGTGATCGGGAAAATCGGATCAAACTGTAAAATTAACAGGAACAAAAACAAGGAAATTGATGGGTATATAATAAATTTATAGATCATATTTACGAACAAGGGGCATTGTAACAACCCTCGTACGTTTATAAATATAGGAAATGCTGACATAAACTGCACATTGAAATCTCTGTAAGATCAACTTATCTGTCAATGGTCTGTCTCAGTTGAAATATTGATCGTACTCAGAACATGTTTTTGAGTATTGAACTATTTATATTGAATTTGTTTATAACGCTACCATATATCAAATTAAGCATATCGAGGTTTTAAAATTATGTCTTCTAAATCAGTTACACTGTTCATATAATGTAGATGTGGGTGGCTTGTTAATGAATTTCAAACTAGATTTTCAATCCAAACACCCGAATTATTCATTGTGTATAATCAAATGTTTTGATTGTGTATCAGATTGAAATGCACATTCATACACAAGGCTTTTTTCCTTACAGAAATGGGACGATTCCCTGGCTAACATCGCTCAGTCCTGGGTGGCACAATGTATATTCGAACATAACCCCAGTCGTACTGGGTCACGCTTCTCAAGTGTAGGAGAAAACGTATATGTAGGTATGTATATACTCATTTTCAAAAGATGGAAACTTTCAAAAAGATATTTTTAAATTAATTTTTTAAATAATATATATATATATTTTTATTACTTTTTTTCATTTCAGCCAGCTTTACGCCCTCGGCGTCTTCCGTAGTCAGTTACTGGGCCTCAGAATCGTCGGCTTACAGTTACAGCAATAACTATTGCTTTGGCACATGTGGTCATTATACACAGGTCAAGTGACTTTCCTGAACATCTTGGAACAAAAAAAAATTGCAGGATTTTTTTGGAAAAAATATTTTCTAGGCATTTATGTATTGATTGTTGGCATGTAAATTGTTGAAATAATTTATTGTAAGTTTAATTACTTTTCAAAGTTATTAAATGTAATCATTGATTATAAAAAAAACAATTCATTACTTGCGATTAAATTAAATCAAGTAATAATTTTTAGAATAAAAATATTACAGTTCTGCCGTCTTGTATATATGCACATAAACGTGCTTTATTAACACTCAATTTGCAAAAAATCCACGTTTACATGAAATCAAACTGAACACTTTTAAATGTTTACTAAATGATCTTTTTTATCCGTCCCGAACGTACAAACTAAAATTGAAAACAGATATATTGGAAATCAGCATTTGAGTTATCTTCAACTTTTCTTCAAGATGACTCTCATTCCAACTTGGTGTAAACAGAAATATGCTGTATTCCATTGTCAATAACACTTTCTGAGTCCTTTTCAAATACTAACCTTCTAATCTTGTTCTGTAGGTTGTCTGGGCAGATTCGGAATACTTGGGCTGTGCAGAAAACCCAAACTGTTCCGGAAGGACCCTTGTCGTTTGTAACTATGGGCCAGCGTAAGTATCAATATCTAACTGGAAGATAATCGTAAAATATGAAAAACACCAACAAAATTTTCATATTTTGATCTTCATTATTTTTTTATATTGAAAGAATTTGATGTAATTCTATTTTAAAAAGTTTTGATTTTTTGTTCTTTTTTTTCAAACTAAAAACCAAACCATCGGATATCGACAAGTTAAAATTTCCCTCTGTTTATTAAATATTCATTGAACTTGTATAAATTTCCATTCTTTAAATAATCATTTTTCCGACATCAAGAGATTTGATTCTCTAAAACATCTAGTCATTCATTCAGTAGGATTATTATTTGGCTTGTTTATTTCAGTGGAAACTTCAACAACCAGAGACCCTATATCAGCGGTCCCTCCTGTAGCCAATGTCCTTCAGGATATATCTGCAACAACGGACTCTGCCAATAAATGTATTGTGGGTAAATCTGATTCCATACATCAGACACTTTATTTCTAGGCTAAGTTAGCACTGAAGCATCTAAATTTTAAAAGACAGGATAATCTTTACTTTTAAATTAATTTTTTCCAGGTTCGTTGTTAGTTGTTAGAGGAGGAGTCTCTGATACTTGTACAATTAAGATCAAATAAAAGTGTTTTTTTTTTCAACTGTTTAAAATTATTTATTCTCATTTGTGCTTCAAAGCTATTTAGCGTTCATATTAGACCAGCTTAATGTCAAAATCCCAAGAGGTTTTCCCACTATTTTTTTTTATTTATTTATTTTAAATATTTCATCAATCAAACTCAATTTGAGTTACCGTACCATAACTATTCTTGATTTATAAACTATACATAATTTTTTTTACGGAAAAAGATACTGTATCTAGGCCATCTTTTAAAAAAAATGGTCGCCCTCTCCGACCGACTGATTAAAAATGGTCAGACTCAAAACTTTTTTTTCACTCCAGCACATGATACCTATTTTGTCTTTATATTGATCTTATCCCATCAATAAATGTGTTGAAATTTTCTGGAAAAAAGATTTTTCCACCTACCTATCGAACCATTATTTTTACCCTGAGTCGGAAGAAAGCCTCAGCGGGTTCTGTGAATTGCTCTATCAAGCCTCTTCCTTTACTCCTTACAGAAACATAATAGTAATGAAGAAGAAACTTCAGGAATACAACACAACTTACAACATATTCATATTCAAAAGTGCTGTAAATAAGATACTAATGCTAAAGCATCGTCGGAAACCCACGGGTGATCTCGTCTTTACTTATGACGTGATAAGTAAAGACGAGATCACCAGCACTCGGAGTTCCTCGGATGACTCGTACCTCGCACATAACGTTTGAATGGAGCGTAGCGGAGTCAGCCGAGGATTGCCGATTGGATCACCAGTGGGTTTTCGACGATGATGCTAAAGTGGATCGCATAAATTTTATCAAATTTTTGTTAATTTTTTTGCATGAAAAAGAAACGAAAAACGAGACACGTCGAAAAACCTCCTCTGTTGCTCTTTTGACGAAATCCTGCACTTCCTAGCTACATTCCACATTAAAATAAAGAATAAAAGGCTTTGAATACATTTGAAGGAATGATTCAAAGGACCAGTCTCCATGTTCCGCAATAGATTTGAACCCGCAAGGTATGCATGGATTAGCTCCTGACTCTGGAGCATACGTTCCAACCACTGCGCCATGTAGGTGTTACTGTATTTTATTTTAGATCAGGCTACGTCATGCTGCATATGTGGAATCTAGATATTTATACAAACACGCAATTCATAACTGTTGCGATTGGAAAAGTCTGTGGGCGCCACTTCTCGAATATACTGGATACTTAACTTTACGCTCTAATAACTGTTCCGGTCCAATAACTAATCTTTATACGGACCTGTCAACAAATGTTTAACTGAAGGGTGCATTAAAGCCTGAACAATTTCAAGTTAGATGGGGCAATATGAGTAACGCAAAAGTGACTGTTGTCGAGAGAAATCCAGGTAAGGTAATTGATTTAATTTGTTGCATTTTTTTTAGATTATTTTGAAAGTTAAAAAAATTTCATTAATCACTTCATCAATGATTATTTTAGCAATTATCTATTGTTACTATATTTTGAGTCCGGAATTCCCTGTCTATAAATAGAACCGCTTCATTTGTTTACTAAAAGATAATTTCGTCGTTTTAAAAGGCATTAATATTTTTCATTAAATAAATTACACTTATATGTACTAAAAAAAACAATACATATTAATTTTGAACACACTTTTAAATCAATGCATATTTTTGCATGATTTTGCACGGAACTGTATATTTAACATAAATCTGCATTTCTTCATAGATCTGCATACTTCCTCTTTTACGGGAATTTTATTGTACGTGACTCCCTCATGCCATCATCATAAAATTGTCACAAGCAACGGGGTATTCTGCTCTATTTACAATTTTAAAATGGTCAGGTGCGGACCATTAATTTATACCCCCTCCCTTTCTCTCTCTCTTAATTAGCTCTATACTGGTCAGAGACCAGAAGAGCTTATGCGATAGTAATGCGTCCGGCGTCCGTCCGTCCGTCTAGCTGTCTATCTGTCTGTCTGTCTGTAAACATTTTTTTTCAAAATGCTACTCCTCCTTACAGTTTTGGTCCGATTTCAATATAACTTGGCACTCAAATAGACAACACTAAGATACAGAATTCTGTACATCGGATTTTGATTTGGATGAACGGTGTTGCCGTGGTAACTAAAAATAGAAATTTCTATGAAATTCTTTAAAAATGCTACCCTCCCTACAGTTTTGGTCTGATTTCAATATAACTTGGCACACAAATAGACTACACTAAGATACATCATTTTTTATATCGGTTTTTGAATTGGATGAACGGTGTTGCCGTGGTTACTAAAAGTTAAAATTTCTGTGAAATTCTTTCAAAATGCTACTCCTCCTACAGTTTTGGTCTGATTTCAATATAACTTGGCACACAAATTGACTACACTAAGATACATCATTTTTATATCGGTTTTTGATTTGGATGAACGGTGTTGCCGTGGTTACTAAAAGTTAAAATTTCTTTGAAATTCTTTCAAAATGCTACTCCTCCTACAGTTTTGGTCTGATTTCACTATAACTTGGCACACAAGTAGACTACACTTAGATTCATAATTCTATGCATCGATTTTTGATTTCGATGAGAGTGTTGCCGTGGTAACTAAAAAATAAAATTCTTTCAAAATTCTACTCCTCCTACAGTTTTGGTCTGATTTCAACATAACTTGGCACACAAGTAGACTACACTAAGATACATAATTCTGTCATTTTCTGTGTATCGGTTTTTGATTTCGATGAACTTTGTTGCTGTGGTTACTTAAAATAGAAATTTCTGTTAAATACTCTCAAAATGCTATTCCTAATACAGTTTTAGTCTGATTATGATATAATGTGGCATGCAAGTAGACTACACTTAGAACTTAAGTACTTTTCTCTTCCTTTGCTATAAGTACAAACTAGTAGAGCTTCAGTCTCGACAGAGACTTCTGGTATATATATAGACAGCATATATAAGCAATCTTACATGTAAATATGAAGTAACAAAACATCCCACCTTCATATCATAAAAAAGGGTGAAGTCTAAATGGGTAATCTATAGGAATAAATCGGAAAAGAATCTCTTAAAATCTTTGTACAAGAAGTACAGTAAAATATTGACAAAGTATATATTTACATGGTAACGTAGATTCAAATTTGTTAAAATCATGATCCCCATAGGAGATGATTTGATCACAATGTGGAACAGTTTTACATCAGAATATATAAAAGAAAAAGATCTGGTGATGAAGAAAAACAAGATCGCTGTGACTCATGGGAACATTGGGGCCCAGAGGTCTCATGTCTTCAATTTGCTCAAAGTTATTTTTTCTCCAATTATTACTATTTAAGAATTGAGCATTTTTTTTTAATTCAGATTCAAAAATATATGGAAGAGGCATTTTCAAAAGGGTTTCGTTGAAAAAATGGGATTTCAGGTAAGAGGCAATCAGATTTATTTAATTAATATTTCCTTTTGTTCAGGTTTTTGCCTTAAAGAGGGAGTTATTTCATCTAGATTCAAAGAGAAAGATTTTCCACGATGGCTTTAAAAAACTATTTTTATACTCCCATAATTAAAGATGAAAGAATTTCCTTATGACGACACCTTTCTATATTTACATCCTCACTTTCGCCTTGGAGTTTTACCAACTTTGAAAAAAAACAAACAATTTTAGTCTTGGTCATAGCTTCTGAAAGGTTAGAGCTAGGGCATTATTTACATATCTCATGTACAATTCAATGTCCAGGTCCATATCTGGCATCAGAGTTTTTGAACTTAAGTCTATGAGGTTAACCTTCTTTGAAAGCTTAACCTTGTCTTAAACTTTTGAACGGTCGGTGCTTGTACTTTCATGTTTTACATATCACAAGAAAATACATTTAGAATTTTCAATAAGTATTAATTTTTCTTAAATAACATAAATCTTCTAGTTTATTTATTTATCATCATTTACATGTACATGAAAATAATTATACAGAATTCAGGGGAAGCGCATTGAATAAAATGGAATTCATCGTCTTTGTCTCCAAATTCGCAAAGATTACAAATTCTATTAGCTCTTACAATATATTATCGTACTTTACCTAATCTTTACAACTACATTGTATATCTTACTTGTGCAGTTTTTAATAAAATTGTTTTCGTATGTGTGTAAAAATGCTTAACCATTTGCTATTGTTTTGATGAAAAATTATTCGTCCTTTTCTGCAATTGCAAGGATTAAGATCTGCGGTCCGTGTGGATAAAATTTAGAATAATGTTTCCGTAGAAAGGTTTTTAAAGAGAGATACTTTCAACAAAAGAGCAAAGGTACTTGTGGACAGGACACCCCCCCCCCCCCCCCCCCCCCCCCCCCCCCCCCCCCCC
>PRKT01000088.1:1041378-1059041 GCA_003671525.1 Saccostrea glomerata | reverse complement strand
GGGGGGGGGGGGGGGGGGGTTCCTGTCCACAAGTACCTGTGCAAAAGAGTAACTTTCTTTAGCAAAATTGAACGTGTCAACATTTATGTATAACACAGAAATTAACAATCAATCATATTATCAGAAGACAGGATTGCTTTTACACTCTTCTGTTCAAATAGCAACTTAAGCAGATTTTAAAAATTATTTTTAGAAACAAATACAACATCTAAAACTAAAAAATCCCTTATGTACTTTCGTTTTCTTTTCAAGGAAAATCTATATTTTTTTGCAAAGGTATGCTGCCAAGAAAGCACATTATCATAGTATGTTTTTAATTCTAAGTATTGGAAGCGCCGCATATATACTAATATAGTCCTTAAAGTACATATAAGACCGGAATCTCAGTATGTTTACAAGTCGAGAAATAATAATTTGTATAACATACTAGGGCAAACGAGTTTTGAACTCTTTGTTAATGATTTTCTCCCATCGCAATGTCAGAGGATACATTTGATAAATGAAGCACTACAATGCATAAAAGGTAATTAATTGTTTTATTTTGTATTTTGTTACTATATACTTCACGATTTAATTAAGAAATACTTTAAATATAGCTTTTAAACTTATTTTTCTTCAAGCAATTTCTTATTGTTGTGTCAGTAAAGTTCGGAACTAAGACCACAAAAAATAAGCTTATAAGAAAATGAAGAATGAAGGATATGGAGATAACGAACAGTATTATATGGAGATAACGAACAGTATTATATGGAGATAACGAACAGTATTCAATATCAAAGTCCATAAAACAATACAAAACAGGAGCAGAGTAAACACGGGTCTGCAAGTCCTTTGCAATGCAGTGTTTGAATAATTGACTAATAATTAGTATGAAAAATCTCAGTAAGCATTTAACTCAATGATAAATTGTATTTGCTGACAAGGTCATTGTATCGACCATAGAACTTACGAAATGATGACTTTAAACAAGATTACAGTTTATATTCTTGTTTCATCAACTTGTGTGTCAATAACTTACCTCGTTTTAGAAATTGTTCATATGTAGATAATGCTCTTGCGTTTCGAATGATGAAGGTATATTGCTGCATAAGAAAGGGAAGTTGACGATAGAAAAGTTAAAGTCATCACGTTATTCATAGAGCTTGGTTGTTAGATAATCGTTAACGTCTTTTTCAAGTAAAATATCCAAGTATGAAACAGATGTGTCAGACTCTGTTGTATCTTTTATCTCAAGCTCACCAGGATATATCGTATCGACATAGGAATGGAATTATCATTGTAATATATAAATTGACAATACGTCGTCGATATATCTAAATATCAAGATGAAGCCTTAGCAAGTGTTTTCTTTTTTCACGCATAAGATTTTTCATACAGTCTACTTTATATGAATTCAAAAATAGCTCTGCTTATAACGGATCGCAATTGGTACCCATGGGAATTTCAATAGATTGTTGGGTGACCTGGTCTCCAAACACCACAGAGATATTGCCAATCAGAAACTCAAGCATCTTTTTGATGTCAACTTCAGAGTACTTGTGTGTGCAATCAGAATGTGTTTGAAAAAAATAATTTTGAAAATGACCAATCCGGTAAGTAAATTAACGAGTTTCATTTTATTGAAAAAGCAGCTGTCAATGTTATCAAAAAGCCTGGACTTTAATATATCGTGGAGAATGGTTGCGTATAAAGTTAAAAAGTCGTAAGTTTTTTAGCTTTTGATTTTGGTAAAATCTTGTAATTTTAGATTTTCCAAAAGTTCTTTAGAATTTTTGAGTATCCACATTTGATTCATACCACTTCTTGAATATATTGTTGAACAGTAATCTTAAGTTTTTCCTTCACTACTGTCAATATCTTAGTGAGGAGTAAACATTTACTGGATCCCGCAATTTATCTTTGTTTCTATAAGGATTCTTTTGAAGTTTCGGAATCCAATATATATATTGTAGTTCAAATCCATTTTGGTTCTTCGGGATATTAAAAATATTCAAAACTGACATATGATTTTGAAGAATTTCTTCCTTAGAAAGGGAACTATAAGTATAAGTTAGATTACCACTCGCAAAATTAAATCTATGCTCTTCTAAAATACAATTTATATAATGAACCTTACAAATGAAGGCAATGCTGTTACCTGCTTTGTCAGCAGGGACCAGTACGTACTGTTCATGTAATCTATCTAATTCTTTTTTATCTTCTGGATTATTGAATACAGAAGGATATATGGTTTTCATAATGCCCTTCAATCTTTTAATACGCGATTTTAACATGCATGGCTCTGATACATTGACTTCATTCTGACAAAGTGTCAACGAAAGAAAGCTGTCGCCATCGTCATTTTCACAGTCAACTCATTTAATAATAAACAATGAACATGAGTAGGTACAACTGATGGTACGGATTGAAATTCTAGTACAAAGATCACCCAGAAGAGCTATTTTTATACGCAAAGTGTTAATTTTTTTTATTTAAAACCGAATAAATATATCAATATAATTATAAATATAATTAATCTGTCCAATTAACTGTATCTCACTTCCATTCTCAATATATAACACGGTAGAGAAAGACAGCACCGCGAGAATTCCAACGGCAAAGAAAGCAAGTTTCAAATTTGACTTTATGGCCGAGCTACCCTTGGTGTTTTTTTTAATACTACGTAATTTCTTTTATATGTGTTTCAAACTATTCTTTTACATTTGCTGTGGCCTTCAACTCTACATTTAGGTTTAATATCGACGACATATATGCCGACAAGATATATCCCAGTGAGCTTGAAATAAAAGATACCACAGATTCTGACACATCTATTTCATATTTGGATTTTGTTACTAGTAAAAGACGTTAAAAGTAATCTATTATAAACAACAATTAATTTTGCTTTATGATAAGCGTGATGTCTGTAACTTTTTTTTATTGTCAGCGTTCCTTAGTTATGCAGCAATATGCCTTATCTCTTGAATATAGGATTTTATTATTCAGTTGATTCGATATGCAAGAGCATGTTCTACGTCTTAACAGTTTCTAAAACAAGGTAAATTATTGATAAACAGGTTGATGAAACAAGAATATCAGCAGTCTCGTTTAGAGTTATCATTCTGTACGTTTTATGATCTACAATGACCTTGTCGGCTCAAACAATCTATTATTATTAAGTTAAATGCTGACTGATATATGTTTTTCATAATTATTGTTAGGCAATTTTACACACGGCAGAGAAAAATTAATGAACAATGAATTTTAAATAATATGACTTTTTGGAGAAATTATTCTTTCTCTCCTATATTTCAATTCTTTTAAAACTTGAGTATACAACCTTTTAAATTATAGCCTATGAATTTCAATCCAATATATTTTCTTAGATGTTCGCACGGAATTGTATTCGCTCATTATCATTGATTCATCAATTTGACTGCAATGGGTGGGAAGGACATAAGATTCACATTTCCAATCTTGCCAATTAAGGATTTCAATCCCTAATGGGACCAAATTCTCTACCCTTAAATGTCCGTCAAGTACACAATACTCTGATATTATATTAAAGCATTTTATAGTGGAAAAGGATTGCCCACGAGAAATTTCCAAAAAGTTCATTCATTAAGCAGTAGTTAATTAACAAAGACTGCATTGAAGTCTATGGGGAAAAGCGTTTTTTCAAAATAAAAATTCAAATAATTTGAATATCAATAAATCCTGTGGTGGAAAGATGCATTGAAATTTTAAAAATAGAATGATAATTGAAAACAAATTTTTTACCCGCTAAATTTTTTTTAATTGATTTTTTTTATTAATTAAAAAAGGGGAGATAACTCTTACCAAAATTCAAGGTCATGAATTAGGACACATCCCACTAAACATATTTATAGTAATAAATATGGGAAGTATGTCTAAATAAACTGAGTATTCAATGCCTACACATCTATTATGTATTCAATTTCATTGAATTTCTTCCTATTAGGGATTGAAGACCTTAATGTTCCACAATCTATTATAATTTTATGTTGTGTATTTTATCTATTCTTTAATTTTACATATACTTTTTAAGGCCTTGAATATTCCTGATGGCGGATGCTTGCAGTTCTCTGCAGTCATCAACACCCAGCCTAAAATCATCACTTCAGGAAACTCCGCCCGGTAACCCTAACTTTGTTAACTTGGACGATAAGTATAGATGTGTTGTGTGTACCGGAGTTGTACGGGAGGCTGTTCAGACGCCATGTGGACATAGAGCTTGTGAACAATGCATGTCTCAGTTACTGCAAGAGAATCCAAAACGGGTCAAGTGTCCCGCCGGAGAAGATTCGTGTGTCTACTTAGAATTAAGTCAGGTTTGGAAATTTCGATATTATGTATTATCCTACATTGCTTTCTTTTACAATGTCATAAATATTGTCATACTTACATAGATCTAAGATATTGAGTCAACTAGGGCTGTATCAATATATCGATATATCGATACGTATCGATATTCAAGAAAAATATCGTATCGAAAAGTAACTTCCAATACGTATCGGACAGACATTTTTTCTTCAAAATCTTTTTAAAAGATGGGAATTTCAATCACTAAAGATTATATTTTACTTTTTTTGAATTAAAACCTTCAATCATTATATAATTTCAAGAAAATAACACAGTTTGCATAATTATTACAAAATAAAAAGAGAAATTTTTTTTAACATGTTGATTTTACTGTCACCAAAACTTTTAATTGAAATGTTATTTTTAAAGACAATGAGACAAGAACTTTAAAATGGGTAATAAAACACTTCATTGTTATGAAATGTATGAATTAAAATGATTTTGAAGCCTTTTCTGATGGACTTCTTTCAGAATCCAATATATCGCATATCGTTTTGAAAAATATTGTATCGTATCGTATGGAATTTTTGGCTCAATACACAGCCCTAGAGTCAACCTGCTGCCAAATTGATATTACGGATTATTAACTAGATACTAGTACTAACCCCCCCTTTTTTTTTGATATTGTATTTCATTCGTTTATAAAACTATAATACAATACATATATAACTTACAGATTCACAGAGACTCGGGAGCTAGGAGGGAGGTCCGCCTCCTGCCAGTGTTTTGTACATTCAAAGCAGAGGGATGTGAGAAAGCATTACAATGGAGGCATCTACAGGTAGGGCATTTGTTCGATATAATTACAACCTTATTTACCTACATATCATTCTTCCATTCGTAACTTTAAACAAAATGATTTACACTGTCAATGTACACTGATTATATAACTTAGCTGTGGTACTACATGTACATGTACGCGATAACGATTTTACAGCCCAATTACAAATGTATTCAACATTAATAAGCTATTCCTGTAAATGAAAACGCTATATATACTAGCTATATACAATATAAAATATATATTAGTCGACTGTGCATGTTTAATTCACAAGCATACAGTGCAGATTGTAAAGTATTCGCCCCAAAACATTCAAAATTTATAGAAGCACATGCAATGTCATAAAACATATGGAATTAACGAAGAGTATTCAAGATGAAAAGTCCATAAAACAATACAAAATAGGAGCATAGCAAACACGGGCATCTAAAACATCAGAGGTGCCATGGAGGAGTCAGCATCCCCTGCCGACCTGTCACACCCGCCGTGTGCTCCTTGTCATAATCGGGAAATAACGGAAAACCCGTCGTCAATTCAGTGTATGAATAATGGACTAACAATTAGTATATGAAAAAGTCTGTCAACATTTGACTCAATGATTAATTGTATTTGCTGACAAGTCATTGTATCGACCATAGAACTTACGAAATGATGACTTTAAATCAGAATGTTGATATTCTTCTTTCCATCAACTTGTTTGTCAATAATTTACCTCCTTTTAGAAATTGTTCATACGTAGAGCACGCTCTTGCGTATCGAATCAACTGACATATATAAATCCGTATGCAGGTGATGAAGGCATATTGCTGTATACGTGAGGGAAGTTAACGCTAGAAAAGTTAAAGTCATCACATTTATCATAGAGCTTGGTTGTTAGAATACCATTAACGTCTTTTTAAAGTAAAATATTCAAATATGAAACAGGTTTGTCAGACTCTGTGGTACCTTTTATCTCAAGCTCACGTGGATATATTGTATCGACATAAGAATGGAAATTATCATTTTTTTATTGACAATTTATATATATATATATATATATATATATATATATATATATATATATATATATATATATATATATATATATATATATATATATATATATATATATATATATATATATATATATATATATATATATATATATATATATATATATATATATATAATTGTCGATTTGAGGACCACAGCAAGTGTTTTTCTTCTTTTCACGCAAGTCAGCTTCAAATGTATTCAAAAATAGGCCTCCTAATAACGGGCGCAATTGGTACCCATGGGAATTCCAAAAGATTGTTGGAAGACCTGGTCTCTAAAAGCAACATAATTATTGTCAATCAGAAACTCAAGCATCTTTTTTATCATATGTCAACTTCAAAACATACCTATAAAAATATGTATGCAGGATCATGTGCCACGGAGGAGTAAGCATCGTTTGTCGATTGGTCACACCCTCCTCTCGACATGTGCTCTTTGACATGAACAGGCATACGAAAAATTCCATTATACTAAATTGTGCTGATAAAAGAATTATGCAGAAATGTTACATGGACAAAATGTTATGCTATCAGCAGACAAGGCTTGGACCAATATCGTTTCTTTTTTGTAAGGCTCAGTAGTTTAGTTGTATATTTTAGAAAAACTTGGTTTTAATTCAAGAAATCCAATTCATACCCACAATCCACTTTTGAAAAATGAAATTCTTTAAAATCACACTTCAGTGTCTAATACTTTCGACTTCGATCTTACTTATTTAAACGGGATTCCTAAACTTTATAAAAAGAAATTCTACCACGGATATCTTACAAAGGCTATATCTCTATGAATATTTACTGCTGAGGGCTGAGAAAATAGAAGAAAGAAACCAGACTAATTGTGCTTCGATACTCCCAGGCGCATGCTCTTAGTAAGAATTATTTTTTAAGGCAACTGACATATAAGTTAAAGATTACAAGGATTTCAAATCCATCAATTTTGTCGGCATGTCGTAAATTTTATGTCCGTTATAATGAAATTATTAGTCTATCTAAGTAAATGTAAGACCTTTGTTTGGATACTTATTTTGATTACCATTTATTCCGCCTTCCTGATCAGAACATAGAGCTCACGACGAGCGTAACCGGTCGTCAGGGGATGCTCTATCCTCCTAGCACCTAACACACCTCAATGATTTTTTTTTGGTGATGGCGGCTCGTTTATAGATTTGTATTTGTTATGATTTTTTTCCTTTAAATCTTTATTGTTCATTAATAAAGTCCCTTAATAATTACTTTTTCTGTTTAAAATCTATATTTGAACAGACATAAAACGTTTTTGTACTACGTAATGTAATATTTCAATATTTTCAGGACCACGAAGAAGTATGTGGGTTCAGACCAATTAAATGTAAATTTTCCTCTGAAGGATGTGATGTCATTATAATTAAGAAAGAAATCGATACCCATCAGGATAACTGTCCCTATCGACTTGAAGTTTGTTCATTTTGCATGCAAGAAATTCAGCATCAGTTCATTCAGGTATAAAAAATGGTCCCCTCTTTTTATCCTGAAACTTCTGTAAGCATATATCATTTTAAACAGGAGCCCCGTAAATTGTAATCATGATTTCAGGAACATCAGGAGAAGTTATGCCCTCAGTATGTAATTCCATGTCCGTATAACTGTGGAAAAGATCCAGCACCGAGAGTTCTGGTAAAGTATCTTAATATATGTAAACTATGCCAAACCTAAAGCTTGTAAATTGTACAGTAGTTATTCAAATTTTAATATTTCAATCAAATACATGTATGTTTAAATATGAATATTATAGCATAAAGCATGTTAGAGAAATGAAAGACATTTGTGAGATCAATACGTTACATAACTCCAGTGTATCAAAACAAACCAATAGATTCTTATAATAAAAGAAATGTCGCTCTAATTCAAAAGCGGGACATATGTTATGGAATAACTGTCTAGTTTTATTTTGTTTCATGAAGTGATCAATCAATTTGCTTGAATGATAATTTGCATAAACGCCGAATGAGTAAAATTATCACTGGAGCAAATTTATTGATCATAATCATCATAAAGCCAAAAAAACAGACATTATTTCTTATATTTACATTTTACCTGATCCTTAAGGTAAGGTTTGCGTTAACAGGGAGATAACTCTTGCGAATCACCAAAGCGTTTGAAACAGGCGACTTTAAACTAGCGATGCTAAGCATCTCGGTAACGAATTTCCTCTGTCATACTTGATGTTTGTTGTCACTTATTGTTAGGACTAAAAACAAAGGACGTTTTAAGGCGAAAGTCTTATAACAAATCAAAGCATAGGAATCTTAGAAGCTTTTGAGATTAGCATGATGCATGTGGATGAACCAATAAAGGAGGACTTGTTTATTTTCAATACGGAATATGGCAAGTTGCACGGCCATTCCGATCAGAAGAAAGTTATCGACGCATTGTGATTGTGCTGTTGTGTGTTTCTCGCTCCACCACTACACTAAAATTTTAAAGGACGTTTTAAGGCGAAAGTCTTATAACAAATCAAAGCATAGGAATCTTAGAAGCTTTTGAGATTAGCATGATGCATGTGGATGAACCAATAAAGGAGGACTTGTTTATTTTCAATACGGAATATGGCAAGTTGCACGGCCATTCCGATCAGAAGAAAGTTATCGACGCATTGTGATTGTGCTGTTGTGTGTTTCTCGCTCCACCACTACACTAAAATTTTAAAGGACGTTTTAAGGCGAAAGTCTTATAACAAATCAAAGCATAGGAATCTTAGAAGCTTTTGAGATTAGCATGATGCATGTGGATGAACCAATAAAGGAGGACTTGTTTATTTTCAATACGGAATATGGCAAGTTGCACGGCCATTCCGATCAGAAGAAAGTTATCGACGCATTGTGATTGTGCTGTTGTGTGTTTCTCGCTCCACCACTACACTAAAATTTTAAAGGACGTTTTAAGGCGAAAGTCTTATAACAAATCAAAGCATAGGAATCTTAGAAGCTTTTGAGATTAGCATGATGCATGTGGATGAACCAATAAAGGAGGACTTGTTTATTTTCAATACGGAATATGGCAAGTTGCACGGCCATTCCGATCAGAAGAAAGTTATCGACGCATTGTGATTGTGCTGTTGTGTGTTTCTCGCTCCACCACTACACTAAAATTTTAAAGGACGTTTTAAGGCGAAAGTCTTATAACAAATCAAAGCATAGGAATCTTAGAAGCTTTTGAGATTAGCATGATGCATGTGGATGAACCAATAAAGGAGGACTTGTTTATTTTCAATACGGAATATGGCAAGTTGCACGGCCATTCCGATCAGAAGAAAGTTATCGACGCATTGTGATTGTGCTGTTGTGTGTTTCTCGCTCCACCACTACACTAAAATTTTAAAGGACGTTTTAAGGCGAAAGTCTTATAACAAATCAAAGCATAGGAATCTTAGAAGCTTTTGAGATTAGCATGATGCATGTGGATGAACCAATAAAGGAGGACTTGTTTATTTTCAATACGGAATATGGCAAGTTGCACGGCCATTCCGATCAGAAGAAAGTTATCGACGCATTGTGATTGTGCTGTTGTGTGTTTCTCGCTCCACCACTACACTAAAATTTTAAAGGACGTTTTAAGGCGAAAGTCTTATAACAAATCAAAGCATAGGAATCTTAGAAGCTTTTGAGATTAGCATGATGCATGTGGATGAACCAATAAAGGAGGACTTGTTTATTTTCAATACGGAATATGGCAAGTTGCACGGCCATTCCGATCAGAAGAAAGTTATCGACGCATTGTGATTGTGCTGTTGTGTGTTTCTCGCTCCACCACTACACTAAAATTTTAAAGGACGTTTTAAGGCGAAAGTCTTATAACAAATCAAAGCATAGGAATCTTAGAAGCTTTTGAGATTAGCATGATGCATGTGGATGAACCAATAAAGGAGGACTTGTTTATTTTCAATACGGAATATGGCAAGTTGCACGGCCATTCCGATCAGAAGAAAGTTATCGACGCATTGTGATTGTGCTGTTGTGTGTTTCTCGCTCCACCACTACACTAAAATTTTAAAGGACGTTTTAAGGCGAAAGTCTTATAACAAATCAAAGCATAGGAATCTTAGAAGCTTTTGAGATTAGCATGATGCATGTGGATGAACCAATAAAGGAGGACTTGTTTATTTTCAATACGGAATATGGCAAGTTGCACGGCCATTCCGATCAGAAGAAAGTTATCGACGCATTGTGATTGTGCTGTTGTGTGTTTCTCGCTCCACCACTACACTAAAATTTTAAAGGACGTTTTAAGGCGAAAGTCTTATAACAAATCAAAGCATAGGAATCTTAGAAGCTTTTGAGATTAGCATGATGCATGTGGATGAACCAATAAAGGAGGACTTGTTTATTTTCAATACGGAATATGGCAAGTTGCACGGCCATTCCGATCAGAAGAAAGTTATCGACGCATTGTGATTGTGCTGTTGTGTGTTTCTCGCTCCACCACTACACTAAAATTTTAAAGGACGTTTTAAGGCGAAAGTCTTATAACAAATCAAAGCATAGGAATCTTAGAAGCTTTTGAGATTAGCATGATGCATGTGGATGAACCAATAAAGGAGGACTTGTTTATTTTCAATACGGAATATGGCAAGTTGCACGGCCATTCCGATCAGAAGAAAGTTATCGACGCATTGTGATTGTGCTGTTGTGTGTTTCTCGCTCCACCACTACACTAAAATTTTAAAGGACGTTTTAAGGCGAAAGTCTTATAACAAATCAAAGCATAGGAATCTTAGAAGCTTTTGAGATTAGCATGATGCATGTGGATGAACCAATAAAGGAGGACTTGTTTATTTTCAATACGGAATATGGCAAGTTGCACGGCCATTCCGATCAGAAGAAAGTTATCGACGCATTGTGATTGTGCTGTTGTGTGTTTCTCGCTCCACCACTACACTAAAATTTTAAAGGACGTTTTAAGGCGAAAGTCTTATAACAAATCAAAGCATAGGAATCTTAGAAGCTTTTGAGATTAGCATGATGCATGTGGATGAACCAATAAAGGAGGACTTGTTTATTTTCAATACGGAATATGGCAAGTTGCACGGCCATTCCGATCAGAAGAAAGTTATCGACGCATTGTGATTGTGCTGTTGTGTGTTTCTCGCTCCACCACTACACTAAAATTTTAAAGGACGTTTTAAGGCGAAAGTCTTATAACAAATCAAAGCATAGGAATCTTAGAAGCTTTTGAGATTAGCATGATGCATGTGGATGAACCAATAAAGGAGGACTTGTTTATTTTCAATACGGAATATGGCAAGTTGCACGGCCATTCCGATCAGAAGAAAGTTATCGACGCATTGTGATTGTGCTGTTGTGTGTTTCTCGCTCCACCACTACACTAAAATTTTAAAGGACGTTTTAAGGCGAAAGTCTTATAACAAATCAAAGCATAGGAATCTTAGAAGCTTTTGAGATTAGCATGATGCATGTGGATGAACCAATAAAGGAGGACTTGTTTATTTTCAATACGGAATATGGCAAGTTGCACGGCCATTCCGATCAGAAGAAAGTTATCGACGCATTGTGATTGTGCTGTTGTGTGTTTCTCGCTCCACCACTACACTAAAATTTTAAAGGACGTTTTAAGGCGAAAGTCTTATAACAAATCAAAGCATAGGAATCTTAGAAGCTTTTGAGATTAGCATGATGCATGTGGATGAACCAATAAAGGAGGACTTGTTTATTTTCAATACGGAATATGGCAAGTTGCACGGCCATTCCGATCAGAAGAAAGTTATCGACGCATTGTGATTGTGCTGTTGTGTGTTTCTCGCTCCACCACTACACTAAAATTTTAAAGGACGTTTTAAGGCGAAAGTCTTATAACAGGAAAAACAATATCAAAAATAACATTTAGTCTGTAACATTCACCATGACAAGGTGATATCAATGTTGTCTTTATAAGTGTAGAAAAAGCCTGATTTTTGTGTTCCGAACCCATAATATAGCCCCTGTTTCCATGGAAACAATATTGGGGACATACATATTTTTTTAGTTCAAATTATTGAAAATGATCAAATTAATAACTTCATGGATTTTGATGGAATCGGTAGATATGTAAAACGTTGATTTTTATATTTTTGTTGCCATGGCAACGGTTTCACTTTTTCAAGGAAAATTGAAAAATCTTCTTTTTTACCCAAATTTTCACATTTTTGAGAACGGAAAATTAAACGTTTATATAATAGAAGCATGAATAATACTAATTCAGGTCATTTTAATTATAAAAGTTTGATAATTTTTAAAATAAATAATTTTTTTCAATGAAAATAATATTCGAGGTGAAATATGAAATACGTTAAATTTGGCATCTTTTACTAAAAAAATGGGACGGGCAATATCTTTGAAAATCATATTAAATGATGAAGCTAATCTCCCTGAATAAATTGATATATGGCATGTGTGCATATTAAAAAAAATAAAAGTTGGAGGGAGACGCAAACCTTACCTTAATTCGATGAAAAAATTCGAAGATAGAAATCTCTGTATTCCCAACAAGTGTATTACTAAGCAATACGCAGCGAAAAGCATGTTGTTCTGTCAAGAGCTGAGCAAATTGATTTATGGTGTTATAAAGCCATTTTACCTATTTTGTAGTTTTATCTCATCTCAGAGAGAGAGACATTGAAAAATTTAAATATTTGATATTAATGTTTGTGGTTGTTCAAAATATATGCATAAAACATGTATTTAAACAATATACATGTATAAGCAAGTGTGCCTCTGTTATTTTTTTTTTTAGATGGAACACCATTTTATCAATGAATGTACTCGGCGACCACTTATTTGTAAATACCACAGCATCGGATGTGATTATACTGTAAGCTTTTCTTGACGTGCAGTTTCTTTATGCATGTTAAATTCAGTCAGTGATTCTGTATAACATACTAAATTTTGGATTTCCTGATATTCAAAAATATGCAAATCTAATTTGAATTTTAAAAAGGGATCGAAACAGGAAATAGATAGGCATATAGAGACCGGGTTGGATCGCCATCTAGAGCTATCTGTAATCCAGAACACAGAATCAGGAATTGGTGGACTTCATTTGAAAGAACAGTTGAAGGTTTGTCGGTATACAAAATGCGGATCATATTAGCTATAAAACAAAGGAATTTGTTGAATTTCCGTCTTGAATTATATCAGTTTCACTTAGAGCTGATTCTTAGGTATTTATGTTTTTGATAAAATTTTGTGCAATTTTTTTGTTTATTGATTTTTTTTTAAACTCATGGGATGTAAGCAGTGTTGTGAGTATTTTTAAAAATTATTCCAAGCTGCATTATAAGAATAAAAAAAATTTACACAAATGCGAATGGAAACAATATTTTTTTTATGAATTTTGTTTTAATTTGAATAAAGTATTGTCAGTATACTCTCACTTTTTTAAAAAAACTCAAAAGACGTTCAATTTTTTTTTAGAACCTTCTCTAGACTGAATACTAAAGAGTTCTGGTTCTATGGTATTTTTCTGTAGTTAGAGTGATCTGTCCTTTAGATTTAAATTCCAATTAATAGAAATTTACAATATATCAAGCAGTATTCAATCTTCAATTATTCTTAAGGTTTTAAAAGGTCAAAATAAACTAATTGAACATGATATTTACATGATCTTGTTCCATGGAAGTAAACAACGATTTCTGGTCAATGATATTGTGTTGTGTTTGAACATATTCTCTGGGGGTAAATGTCACGTACTATATATCGAAAATTAAATAGATAAGCTCAATCTTAAAACTTTTATACAATTTATTTTTCTCAATGTCCAAATATCGTATTGTACTAAATTTTACTCTTCTTGGAATATGACATATATAGGCACATATATGAAGAAACAACGTACTTACTTTTTTTTAATTTCATTTATATTAAGTTTTGCTGGATGGCATTATTATAAATGATCAATAAATCAGTCTTTAAAGTGTAGATCTATTTCAACTGACTATTTTTAAAAATCAAAAATGTATAAAAGAGTTTAAAATCAATGAATTTTAATTAGCGAAAACTCAATTGAGACATGCATCATAACAAAGTCACATTAAAACATACGATTTATCAAAAAAGAACCTTCTATGCTGACGGTTAATATTTTATTTGCTCGCTTGCATGTTTTGTAAAATCACGTACAGAGCTTCACGTTTATATGTCCGTATCATGTTTAAATATTTCAAATATTAATAGGAAATGGGAGGTAAAATAAATGACCTTCAACATCTAATCACAAGCAATTCAAAGCTCTATGAAGAGCTGAAGGAAGGGGTTGACGCAATGAAAAAAGCGATGAAAGATGTTAAGGTACATGTATGCTCTAATCTATTTTTCGAATAAAATGCTACAGTTAACAAATGAAATATCATTACAACTTGTGAGAAACTGCATATTTTGACCCATGCACCAATATTATAACTACCGTAGTTAAAAGGAAAATATTTTCAATTCTCAAGCTTAAAGTTGTTGCCCAAACCGAAAGACTCATAACAGTAGAGAGAAAGATAGAAAATCTTGCAGAGAAGGATGTACAAGACAAATTATCGAGAGACATGCTTATGATAAAAGCAACACAGAACACGATTGGTGAACGAGTCACCCAGTTAGAGAGAGCAGGACCCATGGGCGGATCTAACGAAATGAATGGTTGGTTGAAAAGAATACTTCCAATATCAAAAACCCACCATCCCATATTACCATTCCCAAAACTCGTATATGGAGATACAAAAGATATTGAGAAAAATATAAACTCGGTACATTGTATCAATACAATTAACTAGCAATAAATCATTTAAGGCATTTCGTGTTTGTTGTTTATGCAAATAGAGTCTGAATATCAACTTACCCCTCTCTCATTATGTAAGTTATAAGACGGGGATTTTCTGTAATAGCGGAAAAAATAAAAGATAAGCTCAATGTTAATTTTGGGTATATATTGATGTCGAGTTTTCTTTACCTTTTGAAACACTTTTGATCTCTAACCTTTGAACTGGTCGAGAATGATCTAAATAATTAAAAAATTTGCAGAGGAGTGTAAGAAAGTTGGTATTCAGATCCATATCTTGATTTTGGACTAACGTTCGAATTTTATGATATTGATCAACAAAGAAAAGTAAGTATGTGTTTGTACATGTATATACATTTTAAGGTGCATTTTTCAAGTATTATATTAATCAAGAATTTTTAAATACATTAATGCTAAATAATTATACGTATGCTGCAGTTTACATTTTAGAATTCTGCAATGACTATCTTCTTTTCTTTATATTCAAAGAAATGTCACCAGAATCAATTCAGCAACATGAGCGACAGCTCGGCCTTATGGATCTTAGAATGGCGGAACTAGACTTACGTTTCCAGGTCCTAGAGACTGCGAGCTATAATGGAACCCTGATGTGGAAAATTCGCGACTACAAACGAAGAAAGGAAGACGCCAAATCAGGAAGAACGATTTCTCTGTATAGTCAACCTTTCTATACAGGCAGATTCGGATATAAGATGTGTGCTCGAGTCTACTTGAATGGGGATGGGGTAGGAAAAGGTACTCACCTTTCTCTGTTTTTCGTTGTCCAAAGAGGAGAATACGATGCTTTGTTGCCGTGGCCGTTCAAGCAGAAGGTCACTTTGATGCTTTTGGATCAGGACAATGGAACAAGACATCTGGCAGATTCCTTTAGACCAGACGTATCAAGCTCCAGTTTTAAGCGTCCTACCACGGAGATGAATGTTGCCTCTGGATGTCCATTATTTGTGAGTCACTCGGTGCTCGAGACACCGACTTTCCTTCAAGATGATACGATCTTCATTAAGGTGATGGTTGACACAGAAGGTCTGAAGCAGCACTAACAATATACGTGTTTATTTGGTTATACGACTGCTTCAAGGTAATCACCATTTACTATGGGTGTATTGAGTCAGTTGTAAAGAGAGGGTACCCGTAGGTCGTCTTACTATAGCCATCGTAATCTGTCGATGGAAGAATATAAGGAAAATCCTCATTTTATTAAAGATGTAATTTTGTGGGCTGTTTTAAATGATGCATGGGTTTTTTCCTTGTTTTTATCCTCTTTGTTGGATACAGGTTGTTTCTGTTACCATTGCTACCGTTGTAAGCTTTCCTCTTGATTATGTTCTTTGTTCACACTAGAGTATATTAGCTCACTTTTTCCTTGTAGATATGTTCTTGTTTACCTTCTAGTTAGAAGATGGAAATTTGAACACTTAAAACTTTTAAAACCCTTGTCGTGCTTTTGTCGTCTAATTGTATTTGATGTAATATATAGGGACAAAGGTTTCACACACTGTGTGTTTATAAGGCTTCCAGTGTACATGTACATGTTTTGTATAGTTTTCTAGAGAACATCTGAAGTAAAGATTTTTATTGAAGAGGAGAGGGTTACAAGTTAATCTATGATTCATTGCATCACTGGGGTTCTATTCTGAGAAAAATTGTCTGCATATATTTAATGTGTGATTTATTTTCCGAGTAAAACTCAGTCAGAAGATTGTACTCAGAGGACAACTTTAGTATAATATGGATAAAAAGATAAACTCGTACATAAATGCATCATATTTTAATAAGATGCAGATGAAATGACACACTTTTCCTAATGAAATTCTAAACAATTCTGTGTGAGAATTAAAGTAATTACTATTTTATTCTTACATATATATTAATCAATCTGTTTTTAAATCTAGGTAATCGGTTTTGTAATAACAATATATTCAATCCAACAATTATAATAATATTTCAAAAAACTAAATGACCTGGTTGCCATTAAACATAATTATAATCGGGTACCTGTAAAGTGCGAAACGAAACAGAAACGAAACGAAACGAACTGAAACGAAACGAAATCTGCCGAAACGAAACGAAACCTACCGAAACGAAACGAAACCTACCGAAACGAAACGAAATCAAGACGAAACGAAACGAAATCAAAACGAAACCTGCCGAAACGAAACGAAACAAAACTTTCAGAATGTTTATCAAATCAAGCTATATACATGTGTAGTTATATATATATAGGATCTCCCATGATTTGTAGTTGGATATGATTTTTATCCAACGAGTTGTGTGATTTTTATCCCCGAGCCTTGGCGAGGGGATAAAAACACACAACGAGTTGGATAAAAATCATATTCAACTACAAAACATGGGAGATTCTTTTTATCCCATGTTTAATACTTCACAACCGATGTTTAACACTGTTTTATATAGGACTCTGCTATATTTTACTTCCTCACGCTGACGCAAAAACCATTGTGACGTCATAACTGTGGGATATGAAAACGATATCCCATGAGCTATATCCACGGGATAAAGGTGTAAACATGGGATAAAATGTTTTTTTTTATATAACTGCATATGGTCTATTTTTACTTCATATGAAATTTATACAGTTCAAGCACCACAGGCAATTGTTTCGTTTCAAGCTCATACATAGGCGTCGGAAGGAAATTGAAAGGGGGGGG
>PRKT01000088.1:1018631-1037322 GCA_003671525.1 Saccostrea glomerata | reverse complement strand
TGCGACATAAAACATTTGCATGCGACATAGCAGGATTTTCTTCAATACATAATACAGGTACATCTGCGTCTCCACACTTAGTTTGATACACAGGCGAATTCTGGTGGAAGTTTTTACAATTGAATATAAAACTAAAGTTTAAACTTATCTGTAACTAGAGATAGTTTTTACTTTAATAAAAGAAGCAATTGAAAAGTGGGGTTCCTCGATCACTCTCCGCGGATATTAACCCCCCCCCCAACTCCCTCTAGATCCGCCACTTCATTTCTTCTCGTTCTTGTTTTGGTGTGAGAACCGGCGGGAAAAGGCTCAGCATATTGTAAAACATGCTTTATCATCGTCTGTTGGAACAAAATCTCCTAATATTCTGTCTGATAAAAAATTAATAGTAAATCACATTTTTTTTTTACATATTCCGTAGGAAATGTATTTATATACACGTCATTTTAAAAAATATTAGACAAATCCTGTTTATTTAGAAAATGTTTATACTTGTATGTGACGCGATCATTGTTTTAGACTATGCCTATCCTTGCGGTCGGTGTAACGCAGAGTCGCTCTAAAAATAGAATTCTTAAGGTAATGAAAACAATTCCACCGATAGATGGTGCTTGAGAAATCCTTCCTGTTTACATTCCATGGGCAAGACAATCCCTATACACGGAGGCTGTCATACAGCCTCCGTCTAAAAATGACATCGTTCGCTTCGAGAGTCTTATTTCTTGTCGGTTAAATCTTCTTAGACGCAGGCGCGGATCCAGAAATTTTTCAAAAGGGGGGATTGAAGGCGAAAACGGCTAAAACGTACGTTGTAACACATACATATAGTTAAATGACTCAATAAAATATCGATACAGGGTGGAGTATGGTTTTTGAAAGTGGGACGTTGATCAATCTGGGAAAAAGTACTTGTATACATTACCAGAGAGTTTTTGAAAAAGAAAGGAAAATAAATCTCCGAACCTGAAAATCCTATTTTGTAAAGGGAAGGGGCTTTATTTTGTTTTTACAACCGAATTTCTTTATATATTACAACATTAGCCTTTCACCTTACATTTTCTATATTAAAAACACAACAAAAAATTGGAACTTTCTTATTTCTCTTTCTTTTTTGCAAATCCAAGGGGGGGGGGGTGCAACCGAAGGCTCAAGTGAGCTTTTCTGATCACATTGTGTCCGTCCGTCTAGCCGCCCGTCTGTCCGTCCGTAAACTTTTCACATTTTCGACTTCTTCTCAAGAACCACTAGGCCAATTTTGACCAAACTTGGTACAAAGCATCCTTGGGTGAAGGGGAATTTAAATTGGCCAGTTTTACATAGAAATTTATAGGAAAAATCTTTAAAAATCTTCTTCTCAAGATCCACTGGGCCAGAAAAGCAGAAACTTATGTGGAAGCATCCTGGGGTAGTGTAGATTCTAAATTGTACAAATCATGACCCCCAGGGGTAGGGCGGGGCCACAATGGCGAATCCAAGTTTTACATAGAAGTATATAGGAAAAATCTTTAAAATTCTTCTTCTCAAGATCCATTGGGCCAGAAAAGCTAAAACTTATGTGGAAGCATCCTGGGGTAGTGTAGATTCTAAATTATACAAATCATGACCCCCAGGGATTTGGCGGGCCCACAAAGGGGAATCAAAGTTTTACATAGAAATACATGTTGTATATAGAAAAAATCTTTGAAAATCTTCTTCTCAAGAACCATTGGGCCAGAAAAGCTGAATCTTATGTGCACATGGAAGGATCCTGGGGAAGTGTAGATTTCAAAATGTCTAAATTATGATCAGTGGGGTAGGGTGGGGATGCATTATGAATTACAAGGGGGAATTCTGGTAAAGAACAGAATGGTCAAAGCTTCTCAGATGAGCGATGTGGCCCATGGGCCTCTTATTAATATTGACCAATAGAAAGAACAATATTTGTTGTATTATTTTTTAGAGAGATTGAAGAGACAAATTCTTTAAAAAAAATTTTAATAAAAACAAACCTTAGTTTTCATACGGAGGTTAAATTTTTAAAGCTACCTGTTAATATCATTGTGATACCTTTATAATTATTACCAATTAAAAAGGCTACAAATATATTTTGAATTAAGTATAAATTTATGAAAAATATGTTTAATTTGTTTTGTATAAAGCATATTAATAGTAGTCAGTATGGCATCTAAAGAGTATTCTTTTGAATATGCCTATAAGAATAAAAAAGAAAATTAAACAGTTGCAAACATTAGACTCTTGTTTACAGATAACAACATCATTCAACTGTCACCATGCACAAATTTACAGGTTGGGGTAACAGTACGTGTTCGAGTTCTGTCTGACACTTCAGATTTTGATTTTGTGAAATATCTGGTTTACAAATTGGTAATGACCGGAAACAATCATCTAACATCTAAATGTCTGACTTGGTATAACAAAAAAGCAGCAATAAGATTCTGGATAGATTGTTTGCGTCTCGCAAATATTGTACCAGAAATATTCTACAACTATTGTTTTGTAATTGTTACTCGAATTGCTGGATATTTGAAGGCATGGGTACTTTATAGCAGAAGGCCTTGTGAAATTCAATACATTTTATATAATAAGTGCTCATAGAGAGAGGAGATGAGAATGAAAAAAAAATTGTTAAAAATTTTACGCATTTCATATTGATATCGTTAAGAAAAAAGTATATTGAGACCAAAAGCAGCAGAAACTCAATTTGTACTTCTATGGTTGAGAGAGAGAGAGAGAGAGAGAGAGAGAGATGTTAGAACAACTTTGGCAAGTTACTAACCATTTAGGACTTCCAGATAGATTTTCATTTTGCAACAAGTGGTTTTAGGGAGAGGAACTTAATTGTGAGAATTGATTTCACCAGAGATGCATTAAATAGGAACATTCTGATGCTGTTTGATAATTGTTAATTATGGACCAGCAGATTTAATTTATAAGTTGGTCCAATATACATTACAATAACGGTACACATTACAATAACGATACCTAAAATGTAACAGAAAATTTCATTTCATTCCATATTCATTCGGTAACAACTTTGTATGTAATATAGAGAACAGAGTGCAATCTTGTTTCAATGATAATATTTATGATACAAAAAAAATTTACGTAAATAGATATTTAAATTAGCAACAATATATCTAATATCAAATACTTGGGAGAATGACAAATAATTAAAATAATTTTAAAAATCTTTGTAAAGACGAATAATTTACAATGTATCATGTTTTACTTAATTTCTGTAATTTTTTTTCTTTGCTTTTTTTTTTCTAAGGGGGCTGATGTTTTGGTTATTTTTTCTTGACTTATTATTATTTTTTTTTTTTTACATTTTTTTTTACATTTTCTTGTACAGACATTTTCTTTCAGGTTTGTTATTTTAATTCTTAAGCTATTGTGCATTTATATAGTATCACAGTTTGTAATTCAAAGATGTAACAATTTGTACATCATATTTGTGTTTTAATAAAATCTATTTGTTTTTACGTCTTTCCTCAAACTTTTTATAAAAGATGTATTGGAACCAGTTAGTGAGCATTTCTCAAAATGATTTTTTTCTTTAATTTTTAGATAATATTTCCGAAATTTAAAGAAAACGATAGCCATTAACTATCTTTCAATTATTGATGTGTTTACTTCCATAAAAGGTATACATGTAAACAGATATATGCATGTTATATGACTTGCTCTGATAAGAATATGTATAAAGAAAGATGTGTTTTGTCGAAATTGCTAAATTTTGTAAAAACATTTTAGCCCTCACCCCCACCCACCCTTAGGACTCTTGTTGACACTAGGAATACAATAGGTTTCTCTTGATATGGTTAAATCCAAAGATACTTTAAATTGGAATTTTCGTTTTACAATGTCATGGAGTGTCGATTCTTAAAGTTTTTTTTCTTAAAGGAGAAAAAAGGATATTTGAAGATAAATGACAATATTTTTCAATTCTAAAATAAATTATCATTATAGCTCTTATTTTAGACCCTACCTTTAGGGGCAAGTGTTTTAGATTGTAACCACAAATATTAAGGGAAACATACGAGTATAGTGTTCTGCAAAAATACAATTTATCCATTATATTCAGAAAAAAATATTCGAGTGTTTAAAATAATAACAAACGATTTCCATTACCTTATGTAAAAGAATTTTATAAATGAAAGATTTATTTCCAATTTAAATCTTATGAGAAACTTGGAGAAAACGAACAGTTATCGTGCCCAAA
The DNA here is from genome assembly GCA_003671525.1 of Saccostrea glomerata. Lineage (NCBI taxonomy): Eukaryota > Metazoa > Mollusca > Bivalvia > Ostreida > Ostreidae > Saccostrea > Saccostrea glomerata. The sequence continues at coordinate 1,033,100 of PRKT01000088.1, read as the reverse complement.
GTGTCATTAAAACAAGAACTTAGGAGCAATCACGATTCTCTAGAAAATGTCGGGAGGGATCATGTGCCATGAGAGTGAACATCTCTCGCGACGGGTCACGCCCACAATGTGCCCCATATTATGATCGTGCAGACGTAAAATTCTGTAGACAATTCGTCGTGTAAACGATGCCTTTATCTCTATTTCATCAACTTGTTTATCAATAGTTTGTCTTTTTTAAGAACATTGTTCTAACGTAGAGCACGTTTTTGCAAATCGAATATACTTGGAGAAAAAAAATTAATTAAATATAAAGAGATAAACAAGTAAATAGAGTTTATTGCCACACAGATAAGGGAAGTTGACGATAGCAAAGTTAAAATTTCTAACCATAAAACGTAACGACTTTCTATACCTTATTTAACCACTTCTCACAATTTATTACTAGATAATAAGCTATTGATATGATAGAGAACTGTTTTTTAAATGAAAAATAAGTAAGAAATTTTAGTATCTTGTGATTGGTCCTCTACAAAATAACTTTGTTTAATATAACTCTGCTCCTTCACATGGGTTATCGCCATGCGCTCGGCACTTTGAAGTGAAAGTTGCGGGTCTTTCGGATGAGACCTTAAAAACCGAGGCCCCGTGTCAGCAGCAGGTGTTGGCACGGTAAAGATCCCTCACTGCTCAATGGCCCTGAGTGCCGAGTAAAGGTCAAAATTTGAAGCCCTTCACCGGCATACGGTGACGTCTCCATATGAGTGAAAAATTCTCGAGAGGGACGTAAAGCAATATACAATCAATCAATCAACAATCACATGGGTTATCTGAAGTTGATTTTACTCAAGGAGGAAAATCCACTAATTTGACCTACAAGAAGGGTTGAAGAGAAATAATTTGGAGGAAAAATAACATGTTATAAAAATATTTGTTTTTATGTGTTAACTCAATATATTCTAGTGACCTTGAAATAACAGAAACAGTGTTTATCGCATTTTTTTTTCATGTTTAGATGTTTTATGAAAGATAAGGGCCAAAGAAAAATTGTAAAATTAACAATTAAGGTGGACAGCTTTTCTATCATCACACTTACATATGTAGTAATATTTCGCTATTACCTGCATATGTTGTTTCCATCTCCAAACATATTCGATATTCAAACATACCCTGCATAAGATAAAGTTTTTAGACCGATGCAGACTACTGCCAAATAAGGTGAAGTTAAAAGGATTTCAATAACCGCATTTGTAAATTTTTCGGTCCTTAAAGAGTAAAATTTAAAAAAATATTTTTATACTATGGGCTGAAAAAAATATTATTGAAACAAGTACATGTACCTGTTATCATAACTCCTTATAAGACCAAACGTTATGAAAGAGAAAAATTATTTTTTATTTTTTAATTCTATAATGTAAATTTCTTACTTGATTTTAAATCAAACAATTGCACGTAAATCACATTTAAAAAGAATAAAATAAACATAAAATATCATTCTATACTTGCATTTAAAGGCTATGGAATATCAATATAAAACATTTATTGGAATGTATATGTATATATTAATATGATAAATTCAATGTATGTCTATTTCACTGTGAGAAGCATTCAGCATCAGTATCAAGACAAAACCTCCACAAAGTGTTTTAGGCCTAGTCTGTCATTACACCGGAAATATATCTTCACAGGAGTTTCTGAAAGCAATGTATCACAGAAAGTTGTGTTATTACAGTAAATAGTTCATAAATACAAACTGTTTGTGTCAAATACTGATCTAATAAATGTTTGTTGATTAACAGCTAGGTTTCTAAAAGAATCATACACGTATTTTTAAGCTTTAATTAAACTATGATCCCCCTCCCGTTTTTACACAGTGAAGCAATAATAATCTGCAGGTTCTGATTACCCCCGTTAACTTTAGATCAGCGAAGTGTCACCATTTCTCATTCACTAACAGGTTTTGTTTAATGTACATTCTAATTTGGTGAACATCAAACTACATGGGGGTTTTGCAATGACAAGTTAAGGTAGCTTAGAAATTGGGTTTGGAATGACAAGTGAAGGTAGCTAGGAAATTCCTTTGGTTGTTTTGGCTAAGGTTCTACGTATATGTGATCAATTTGAAACGGTCTGTTTGGAGGTTAGTGTACACACAACATTTAAAACGATACCTTACCTTTAATTGGTCCAGAAGGTCCCTTACAGCTGGTCTGTCGATAGATTTCTTACTGCAGTAAATGAAGCGCACTGTACCATTCTTATCAATAATGAAATCACCACCCATCTATAAAGAAAAAATCTTAGTAGCAAAAGACAGGTATTATCCTGTTCTCTCCTATTGGTTACATGTAGCTTTCTGTATAGTACAGTGTTCAAACCAAAAGGAATCAGGAAGAGACCGCAAATTGATCCCGAGAATGTGGAACTTATGGATCAGCCATCGCAATAAAATGAGAGTTGAAACTTTTAGCAGTTGTCTGTAGACGTTGTAAAGCGTATTGATATGCAGTATTTATATATAGAACATTTTGTCAGAACAGCAGTTTGCCAAACTAAAGGTAGCAGTCTTCCTACGGAATCGGTACGGTAAAACGAATCATTAGCGGTGATTTGCGGCTTCATCAAATGTTCATATGGCAGTGATGGTTCGAGTATGATGCATGCATTTTGATAACGATCCGCTGACACTCAATGGATGATGGTAGTTACTTTCTCTTAATTTCATCCCTCTCATGTTTTAAAATACTGTTTTGGCATATTTTCATTTACAATAGAACTACAATTACCAATACATGTAATTCGTACAAAATAACTTTTATCCTTTCTAATTCACTGTTTAAAAATACTCAGTACAGATTGTTATCAATAAAAAATACTGCTTCCAAAGACCTAATTTTTTGTTGAATCTTATTCTTACCTGTTGGGGGTCGTCATGGATGTATTTGGATGGTTGTGGTAGAGGGATGTTCTTAGCCATAGTTTCTGCATAATAAACCATTTCCTCTATCCCCCAAACCTTAAAAGGCAATGAATCTTAAATATATTTACTCTTATGAATACAAAATATACAATTATTATAACTGTCGAGGATATGTGTTGAATACCTTGTTCACAGAATCATATAATTCATAAATTTTTGTGTTGTCAAATTGGACGACTTCGCGGCTACTCGCTTAATCCTCCGATCGAGTATCCGGTTACTCGGATGATTTTTCGTAAAAGTTTCCATATCTATTATTTATCCAATTCTTTAGTCATCGGTAGTAGTAAAACACAAATATACTGTATAAGAACATTATTTACAAAACACACATATTCACCATATTTTCAAAGAATCTTTATTTTACATTAAAGAAAATAATTAAATCGACACCTGAAGAAGACAAATCAAACATGTATATAGTGGTCAATCAAAATTTTACAATGGCTTTTGTTACGTTTTTTCGATTGAGCACTCTTCGTTTTCTTTCCCTTTTTCATTAGATGTTATCAGCATACTTGTTTAAAGTGTCAATCTAGTTTCAACGTTAAAAAACCTGCTAATTATTGATGAAATGGGTTACCAACCTTGTACACAGAACGGTGCAAACCAAAAGCACTGTATACCTAAAAATATTAATTAAATTTTGACATCAATTCCAAGCACAACTATAATATTAATTGTATTTCCATGCAGTCTTAAACTTTTATCCTTAAGTTATTTAACTGACCTTCCTCTGGGGGTCTAGAAGTAGAGGAAAAGGGCAATTTGTCTCCCCCAACCACTGCCGCGCTCCTTCCTGTTCCCAAAAACTAATCACCAACACGCGACCACCTGATCCCGATAGCTCATCCTAAAAATAAGCATTGCTATTCCTTTAAAACCTAAATTTACAATTTGAAAATGCAGAATTTATCATGAGAAAGTGCTAAAGACAATTAAATACATTTATATTCATCAGGTTTTCCTAAAGAAAATACTTTTGAAAAGTCTAAATATTGTTCCCCAGTTTTATAGTTTTGGTAGATTTGTATCATTTACATAATGAATTCGTTTTTCATTTTGCGTCAACTAACTCAATTTTCAACATCATGCAGTCTTACCTGTGCCTCTTCAATCTTTTGGATGTGTTGACGTCATGGAAGTCAGGCAAAATGCCTGAGCAGAACCAAGACGAGGTTTTCATATCCCAAATATTCCGTTAAACTGGTTTCCTGCCCTGATCTGGCATCAGTCAGTGTTACGTCTACCGGTCCTTTGTCCCCTAAGTCAACACTAGTATCATCATCCTTCAGTGACGTATCAATTCTCTGTAATATCTCGTCCCATTGTTGCTAAATTTAGATAAAAAGTTGATCATATAATGTATACATGTTAAATGTGATTATTAATTATGAGAGACCAGATTCTTATGCCAGAAATGAGCAATTTAACATTAAATTAATTTTTTTAATGTACTCAGATGAGCTCATTTTCGATCACAACTCAATGTAATCAGCTCGTTGTTTCCTTTGACCTTAATGTGTGAGTTTACCTCTTGTCTAAATATGTCCTCTTCTACCGTACGGATATCTGCAATTCTGAAGATGAGAAAGTACTACTACCTTAATAATGAGATATAACTGTAGCACATTTTGCAGCAAATTGTTCATAATCATTACTTTTGAAATATTTTTTGAGTCTTTTTCCATTACCTTTCTGATAATTTTTATACATGAAAGGAGAAATCGTTTACAATATCTTATATTTTTTCGTTATAAAAATGAATAATTAATAGTTAAAGAAATATGAAACAGATGTGTTAGACTCTGTGGTATCTTTTATTTCGAGTTCACCGGGATATATCGTGTCAACAAAAGAATGGAAATAAGCCGTATTGTTAATTGACAATCCGTCGTCGATATATCTTAATGTCCAGTTGAAGGCCACAGCAAGTGTTTTCTTTTTTTCGTGTTTAAGATTTTGAACAAAATGAAACCCTGCTTCATATGAATACAAAACAGATCTGCTAATAACGGGGCGTAATTGGTACCCATGGAAATTCCAATAGATTGTTGGAAAACCTGGTCTTCAAAAACTTAATAGATACATGTATTGTCAATCAGAAACTCAAGCATCATTTTAATATTAACTTCAGAGAACTTGTGTGTACAAGCAGCCTCATTTGTTTCTTAAGGAAGTATTTTTGCAAATGACCAATGGCAAGCTACTTATGTAAATTTACGAGTTCCATTTTTTACTGAAAAAGCAGCTGTCAATGATGTCAGAAAACTTAGACTAAGTGACTTTAATTTATCTTGGGGAATAGTTAAATGTAAATTTGTAAAGTCGTAAGTTTTTTATTTTGTTGAATTTGATAATTTTTTCTTTTAACTTCAAATGTTCCAAAAGTTCTCTGGAATATTTTAGTATCCATATCTGAGTGACACCACTCGTTGGATATATTGTTGCACAGTACTCTTGAAGTTTCTCCTTCGCTACTATAAATATTGCAGTGAGGAGTAAAGAAAGAGGCTAGGTACAACATTTACTAGAATACGCTACGTATCTTTGTTTGTAATGATATTTATGAAGTTTCGAAATCCAATATAGATAACTTTGTTATCCAACTCTCTACAGATAAACAAGGTTAAAATGTAACTTTTATAGTTACGGTATCTGTAAACTTCAAAGGGTACACTGACACCAACACGACCAAGCAAGAATGATAAACACTTACAGGAAATGGCGTGTTTCGTGATCAGTTAAAGTGTGTACATGAATTGTTGAATATACATGTACATGTATACATGTGTATATCATTGTTCAGACTGAAATTCCGGAAGGTACATGTACATTGCTTCGGGCTATATTTTCCGATAGAATTTAAAGTGTGAAGTCGGAATTAACTCAGTTGGACTCGGAATAATTTCAGGTACTTCAATCTCATAACCCCATCACAACGGTTGAAAGAGATCGGTCTGATTAATTAAAGAACAAGTTAATTTCACCTGCCTTTAAATATTGAAAATACTCAGTATTTTCATGAAAGATGCTTGTTGTTATGCAATAACTCAGAAATTTTATTATTATATTGATCCTATTTTTTGACTTTTTAAAATTTAACATAGAAGTGAAGAACAGTACATATCTTCTGCTTTTTACCGAAATGTGAGCTCAAAATTAACCCAACTTTTTTTTCAATTTAAGAAGAAAAATACAAGCACTTTGGCTAAATAAATAGAGAAATTAGCCTCCAAAATATACACGTATATCAATAAATCAATAACTGAACATGGATGTTTTAATAAATAAATATGACTTGTTCTAACAATTTTACATCATTAGCATGTTTCAAACATATCAGTGAATACACATAATATATTCTTTTATCAGTTCCTTTCAAACACTTTCCTAACACTTTCATTACGAAATATTCCACTCTTAACTATTACTATATACAAGGTTATTTCTTGCCCTGTTATTTTAGCCCTAGACGTCCACATTTGTAAATGATTTTGCCCCGTTTTAAATTCACCCAGTCAGAGTTCTGTTTTAGAAATAAAACTTTTTTTTTAATTCATCCCGTTTTAAAAATCGCCATCATGTGATTTTGGCGAAAGGGGGCGAAAATAAAACGGGGCGGAAATTTCCTTTGTATGCATTGTTGTACAAATATCATGAAAAAAAATAATTAGCACTGTCCATAAATCAATAAAAATCAATTATCTGAATAATTATGGTCCAAAAATTTAATGATAGATTTATTAGATTTGACTTTCACAAAAATACTCTATAAACGGTAATCTAAATGCCTAGGGGAATTTGATTCCATGCTGGTCATTTGACGTAGAAGTCCATGATTAGTAATATCTCTTTAAACTTTACCTAATATTTTAAATTAAATCGTAGATGAAAAATAATCAAAGAAATAGCTGATTTGGTGTGCAATAGTCAAGTGAACAAATCCTGCATTAAAATTAGTACACAAAGCAATCAAAAAGTTTATTGTGTATTGCTGTCCTCAACAAGGACATGTACTTCCATTGGCTTTACTCGGGAAATACATGTGGAAACAGAAATCACTGAAATCTTGGTGACTTTCTCAATGGCATACTTAAATATAAAATTGATAAGGCAGAAAATTTCTTATTATTAATATATACATGTATAGCTGATGACTCATGATGTTAGTTCTCAATTCTAATAAAACCAACCTGTAGCACTTCTTGACAAGGTCTAGAAAATCACTCTTGGATGTAACATTCAACCTGTCAATTATATTTTTTTTTTTTTAAATTAAAGTAAAAGTTAGTAGTATTTGCTACTTTTAACAAAATTCAAAACACTTTTACCTGATGTCATTACTTTGTTTAGGTTGTATTGCCAAGAAGTTTTCCTAGTAATTCTGATAACAACAGTGTAATCAAAGAACTATAGGAAATCAGTAAAGATCTCTTTTTATTAGAAGCCATTTCATACCTCTCAAAAGCTGACTTGTAGACTTTGGCCAGCTCAAATAGCCTCCCTATCTTCCCCTCCATCAGCTGGGGCACACCGTCAGGTTCTGTAAGCGGCAATCAAAAGGATCAAAGTTTAATAAATTCATTATTTTATCCAAAATATATGATAAATGAAAAAAAATGAATTATCAGTTTTTCAGAGATTCTTGTTTAAATTCTTTAAATAATATCCAAGAAAAGAGTTAACAATTAGCTCAGCTAAATCCCATGTTTGAGGTTAGTTTGGCTTGATCCTAAACAGCTGCAGATCTGTAACGTTATGGTTTTATATATTTGTCTTTGACCATAACGCTACTGATCTGCAGCTAGATCCTATACAGGTGAGCTCAACTAAATCACAGGCAAGTTAACTAAATCATGGTTGAATTCCACTAAATCACAGGATATATTTGGATTATTATTATATCATATGTACTACGTGAAGAAGTACTACATCCTGACCTTTAGCCAGGATCTCTCAATCATACAAATTAAGGCAGGGACCTATATACTAGTATATAAGTCCCTGATTAAGGCAACAATATTTATTATAGATGTACATTTAATTTGTTTATGAACATAAATCAGTTTTACCTTTTAAGATATCATTAAGATACCCTATGAGCGCTTCCTCGGTTGTCTGAATGTCTGTCAGTGCTAGCTTCAGATCGTCTACCTGTTTGTCTGTGATTGGTTCAGACATGATCAGAAGACGGATCTAACCAACTACTCAGAAGTTGATTATCATGTAGACTGAGTAACCGACTGCTTTACATCCTAATAAAAACACAGTGTTTTAACCTATATTCCGGAAAAATAATCTTTACGGACGAAATGTTCTATATAGCTTCTGTATGTGAGGAACTCTAACTAAATCTATCTTACTCCCATTTGATGCACTAATTTATATAAATATTCCTGAGTAATATGCATTAAATAAAAAAGACGTTCAAACGTGTAAATACCTGTGGTGATACGGTGCTGATCGCCCCATTAAAATGTAAACAAAGCCTGATCCGGTTTTCACATTTACCTTTCGTCTTATGTTTCCTAATATTGGGTTTCGCTTCGTTTCAGAGAAGAATGTAAATTTAATGTAAGAAATTTCTTTGTTGTAATAGTTAGTGAAGTTAAAAGAGTACTAAAAAGTATGATGGTAGGTACCTGTATTTTATAACTTAATAGAAAACTGAGGTTTGGGGGTTTTTAGCTCACCTGAGCCGAAGGCTCAAGTGAGCTTTTCTGATCACATTTTGTCCGTCTTTCGTCCGTCTGTCTAGCTGTCCGTCTGTCCGTCTGTAAACTTTTCACATTTTGGACTTCCTCTCAAGAATCACTGGGCCAATTTTGACCAAACTTGGTACAAAGCATCCTTGGGTGAAGGAGAATTTAAATTGTTAAAATAAAGGGCCAATTCTCCTCCCAAGGGGAGATAATCAAGAAAAGACAAAAATAGGGTGGGGTCATTAAAAAAAACTTCTCAAGAACCACTGGGCCAATAAAGCTGAAACTTATGTGGTAGCACCCTGGGGTAGAGTAGATTCTAAATTATTCAAATCATGACCCCCAGGGGTAGGGTGGGGCCACAATGGGGAATCAACGTTTTACATAGAAATATATAGGAAAAATCTTTAAAAATCTTCTTCTCAAGAACCACTGTGCCAGGAAAGCTGAAACTTATGTGGTAGTACCCTGGGGTTGGGTAGATTCTAAATTGTTAAAATCATGACCCCCCGGGGTAGGGCGGGGCCACAATGGGGAATCAAAGTTTTACATAGAAATATACAGGAAAAATCTTCTCAAGAACCACTGGGCCAGAAAAGCTGAAACTTATGTTGAAGCACTCTGGGGCTGTGTAGATTCTAAATTGTTAAAATCATGACCCCCTGGGGTAAGTCGGGGCCACAATGGGGAATCAAAGTTTTACATAGAAATATATAGGAAAAATCTTTGAAAATTTTCTTCTCAAGAACCACTGGGCCAGAAAAGCTGAAAATTATGGTGAAGCACTCTGGGGCTGTGTAGATTCTAAATTGTTAAAATCATGAACCCCCGGGGTAAGTCAAGGCCACAATGGGGAATCAAAGTTTTACATAGAAATATATAGGAAAAATCTTTGAAAATTTTCTTCTCAAGAACCACTGGGCCAGAAAAGCTGAAACTTATGTTGAAACATCCTGGGGTTGTGTAGATTCTAAATTGTTCAAATCATGATCCCCGGGGGTAGGACGGGGCCACAATATGTATTACAAGGGGGAAATCTGGTAAAGAACAGAATGGTCAAAGCTTCTCAGGTGAGCGATGTGGCCCATGGGCCTCTTGTTTTTTTTAGCATTCAGTCACACAAAATGAAAATAGCATATCATGTAGACACGATAAGCAAAGTTAATTTAATCAATAATCATAATCCTCTGCTTTATGTCTATGATTTTATTTATGTATTAGCCATTTCACGGTGAATACGGCACTCTATCTACAAAATATACTTGCATTCTGATATTCTATCTCAATTTTGTTACATCAAGGACATTCACACCTGTTTTATTTATGCCACAGGTTACATGTACATGTATTAAATAGTGCTTGGATTGAGACACTAAAAAGTACTAATTAAAGTATGACTCTTTATGTTTTTAGGTCAAAAGTCAAAACTTGTAAATCATATGCCCTCATCCTTCACTGATTATAACTATGGCGAAAACATTAAGGAATCTGAAGACCAAGACCGGAAGATTGTTATCACCATGGAAACATGATTTCATTCATAACAAATCAAGGTGTACAGAAACAGTAGCGTTTCTTCAAGGAATGCAGAAGGAACATACTTCCTGTAGAGTGATGTGCACAAAAACAGACTCCAAGGAGAAAGGATACATCTATATAGACAATAAAATGTCCTCAGAGGCAATTGAAAACTCGGCATGGGTCTGTATTTAAAATACATGTGCACCTACACTAATTTTTACCTTTAAATACTGTATTAGAAAAAAATGTACAATGTCAAGTTCATATACACTACTATTACCCTTAAATTTTGATGAAAATGGTAGAATTTTAACGATTGCAATATTTTTTTATTTTGAATGAATCTTAAAAAGAAAATATTCTGATTTCAGGCTTGCCGGTTAGCAAATGAAAATGGTATGTTTGCATGTACATTCTTCAGAAAAATTCTCATGTATTTTATATTACAAATCTAATATTTGTTATAAAAATTGAAATTAATTATATCAAATATATATGTTTGCAAAAATATTTTATTAACAGAAAAAATCAAAGAGAAATGTTCACTTGTTAATTTAAGAGAGTAATTTTTGGAGTTGTATTAAAATAACAGAAGAAATTTACAAGAGATGTGTTTATATTGGTACAGGATATCTTTCTTGGTGTCGGAATTCTTACTTGATGACTGGTGTTGGAGTCGGGATGTTGTACAAGGGACAAACAGCTGTGGCTGAATTGGCGGGTTATTGTGAGTTTTATATTTTTACTGTTACCTTGTTTATACCCCATTTCAACAAAAGATACTGGTTATTGTGTTTTGTATTTACTTACTTTTACCATGTTTATACACCTTTTAACAATAAATGCACAAAGCTATCAATCTGTAAAATGTGTGTCCTTTATTTTATTAGACAAGAAATTCATTCAATTGCTTGACACAAATTTTTCTACTAAATTATAACTGATGAATAATATTCAAATTCTTTGTCAGCTATCTTTTTTTTTATTTTGTGAATTTGCTTCTTATACAGAGTACATTTAGTAGTGAAAGAATAAACTCATCTGTTTTTACTTTTACAAGTTTTTCTATGTTTGCACAGCATCCATGTTCCTGGCAGGAGTCAATGTGTCGTGGGGAACCTATATTTTCATCTACAACCTGTTTTTTCTGAAGGACCGCGTAGGAATGACAGGGGGATTCGTCGCTCTTCAGACTCTGGCCGCCATCATTCATGCTGTAGTGTATGTGATGGTTCTCATTGTTTTCGCAGCTGAAAGTGACAAATATTTTCAAAAACATACAAAGGAAATCAAAAATGACTAACAATTAAGCTTAAAAGATGTGTAAAGCTTGATATATCTTGTTGTTTTATTTTTCTTACATGCATACATGTACATGTAAATGTTATATATGCTTTTGAATGAGTTCTACGCAATTAACAGTTTAACGAATGAATGTGGTGATTGAGAGAAATCTGAAATAATCTGCTTTTATGCTATTATTGAAAAGTACATGTATACAGGCTTTTAAAAATGCATGTATCTGGATTAATTCTTACATGTTAAATGTTAAAATGTTAAATTACTTTTGCATTGTAGTTTTAAAATAAGAAAAAATTCAGATCCTTATTTTTTTTTTTATTGAATAGTGCAATAAAGTTTTATATGAATTGAAGTCCATCTCATTATTATACTCGAATCACATATTTTTAAAATCCACTTTAGATCAGTTTTGGAGTATCAAAAGAAAAAAATAAGTGTGAGGTATGATCAGCAGTTTATTTTGTTGCTGTTCTTGACAAGAAGATTTTTTTAAAACCATAATTTGAACATTTGTGAATATTCAGTTTGTATGATATCTTTCACATATGTTTCTTTTAGCTCAACATTGTAAACAGTAAACAATTGTCCTAGAGATAATTTAATACAAAGATTTCAGTCATTTTACCACACCATTTCCTTTTTATAGCACACCACAATTAATGTGAACAACCCATTATCCAGCGTACCTTTACTTTAGATTCATTTGTTGAGTAAAACATATATTTAGATTTCATTATCTGCAGAGAATTATTTCCGACATACAGTTCAATAGCATGCACCTCAGTGGACAATAAAAGCAATTAGAGGTTAGTCAATAAACACTCATCTCTTACTAACAATTAACTGATTAGTTTGAGACAAATCATTAAATTCATCGTTAACTCAAAATAAATTTCAAAGTTAACCTATTTATTATGAAGTTTTATATGGACTGATCTATAGAATTAAACATCAAAATGTGTTTGTGGAACCTTATAGCAAAGGTTTAAGTTTCTCAAACGTCAAGCTTGGGATAGAAAAAAAAGGATGAACTCCCCTTCCTAGTTCTTTGGAATTTAAAGGAATCCACATCTAATTTACTTTGTAGAATATGATGTTGTACAGAAAATCAAGAGTGAGCAATCTTAGAATCATGTGAAAAATATCTTTAAAACGTGCAATATGGGGCTCTAGGATATACATGATTTTGAAACAGCACCTTAATTTTTTTTATAATTAGCCCCAAATTTACTATTTACAGGAAAACCAATCATAAGTATATATATTTTGTTAATTAATGTATTTTAATTAACAAAATGTAAACCAATTGTTTGGTTTTTCTGTGGATAAAACTCTTTAGGCAGCTATATATCTAAATATATCTAGTCAGTCAATGAGATGAATCTTGGGCAAGATAGTAATCCAAAAAGTTATTTCTTCACGAATCGTTTATTTATAGTACAGTATTTAATTTTCATTGGAAACAAAGTATGACCGAGATCGATATAAAGAATTTTTTCATTTGCTATGTCAACAAATCAGATTACATCAATATGCACGACAAAAAATATTTGATGTCATAATGGATTGCAAATAGTAGTTATAACAAATCTTTAGAATTTTAATATCATGTTGTTTCTCCTTAAAAGCCTTCCCTTTTTATGTTCCTTTCAGAATTGATATTGATCAATGTTACGGGTAATTTTTATTAACATCACAATTCCCTGGTCAGTTACTACATATCACTAACACACGTGTTAAAACGTGAATTATTTGTACAAAGTGTAATGGATAATGACGATATTTTATTATTGTTAATCGCTTTGTGTATGCGGTGCTTAATGGATATTACGATAGAAGTATAAAAACTATTCGAACACTCTTGTTAACGTCAATTTATCTGTCACGCTATGACAACTTTAAGGCTCCACATGCGCCCTCTGCATTTGACACTTGGGATGTTTGGATTATGGCATTCTGTAAGGAACGGTAAAGTCGAAACTGAGCTTGAGGAGAACACGGAAATTGTGAAGCCCCGGTTTTTATTCCGAGTATTGCGAGGGTATTGTATCTTTATATGCTGTTTGTTAACGTTAAATGTTCTACGCTACATTCCAAGCTTCTGGGTCGGTGTCGATTTTGTTTCTGGCCTCACGGCATTAAGAGTAGTCATTTTCTTGTGGTACACCCAGAATGCCATCAGTGCTTTCGTTCTTTTCGTGTTCTTTGATAACAAGGACCACTTTCAAAAGTATACGGAACAGTATAACCGTGTTATTAGTGATCCGATCTCGAAGCGACTCAAAACAAACCCCGGATGCCAGGTAATCAGAAGATGTTTGACACGAAACCTAGTCATAGGATGGAGCATTGTTCTCTTCAACTCTTTTCTCCTTGCCTCTCTGATTTTTTCGAACATTGTTCCAGATTTTGTGGTGATTACTTGCAACCCAATGCCTTATACTTCGATTATGGTTAAGACATTAATATGCTTCATTCAGATTTTGAGTTCAGGAGTTTGGATATTTCCTATCGTCCTTCACTACACTCTAACAACAGCAATTCAACTCAGATTTGAGGAGTTAAACGAGCTTATGAAGTGTACAGCTTTAGACAAATGTGACGATCGATTTGAAATCGTTAAGAACGTTCGTCAGAAACATCTACAGTTGTGTAAAATGGTAGAAACTGTAGACCAAAGTCTGAGCTATTATGTTGCAAATATGTATACGGCAAACATAGCGCTAGCTTGTTTCATAGCATATAATTTAATCAATGAATATGGTAAATCTATTAGGATACCCGAGACCATCACTCTTTCCCTCTGGCTTGCTTCAGCCTTCTTCATATTGTTCATAATCTCCAAGAAATCAGCTACATTGCACGAGAAGGTAATCTCTTGCTATTTATTTCTCATTTAAATTACCCAGCCGGTGTACAGACGAATAATGACCCCCATCGAATAATGACCGGGGGTCATTTTTTGACAGCGAAAAATGACCC
>PRKT01000088.1:974489-1016076 GCA_003671525.1 Saccostrea glomerata | reverse complement strand
AGGAATATTAAAAAGAAATTTTATTTACTTGACAATTAAAGAATCTCTTTTCAAACACAATTTTAGCATTGAAAGACTACGTGAATCTCTTAATTATTTCATACGACTTTTTGTATTTTTCTGGTTACAGAAAATGTTAAAATTAGTTTCGCTGTAAAAAAGATATCAAAGAGTGTATATTTTGTATCACTTTAAAGGGGGTCATTTTTCAATGGGGGTCATTATTTTATAGGACTAACATATAAAATAATGACCCCCTAGGACCCTTTTTCTACAAAAAATGATTTTTTTCTACGGGTGGGGGTCATTTTTTGTCGTTGAAAAATGACCCCCCGGTCATTATTCGATGGGGGTCATTATTCGTCTTTACACCGGCAGGTATTTAATAAGTCTATATGTTTTAGGCACACGAGTTATCCTCCTTGATCATGGACATCAATTTGGAAGGTGCCACTATCCAGGATATTGCACATGTGAGTTACAGATACAATTTGAAGTTTTTTTTCTCAGTATACTTCTTTTAAATCAAGTACCTCTTCTTAAGTTCTTATCTATAAATATGTTTATTCACCAATCAAGGGCCCTCAGGGGGCATGAACAAATTATTACAATATGATTACACTGATTACAATTGCATATTATAGATGTATAATATAATATGACTAGTTATTAAGTTTGACATGGAGAAGTGAAATACCACAAGATGTATCATCATGAAAATGTAGGATTTGTTACATATTCACATAATAGTTTCACACTGGATCAAAAGTATAGAAAACCACAAGATGATAAAAAAATTAAGTAATAATAAATATTAGAAAAAGTAAAGAAAATTTTATTTTTTTGTAAAAATGGCAATACTCTAATATATAGTGCATCTTGAATACAGAGGGCACCAGGGGTTGATACCTCTACACAGCCAGTATGGCAAACCTGTACCCTAAGTATTCAAGATGCTCATTTAAAAAAATCATTTAAGTGTTAACAGAAATAATAATTTCAATTGATAAGAACTTAGCATATAATTATAAACTTGATGCAAAATATATCTTTTGGAGTTAGTTCAATAGATATTTCACATTCTAATCTGAATGCATAGTTGCATTACCCACACACATAAACATACGCTTACTGTTCAGCATATCCATGCATGCATAAATTATAATTTACATACATGTATCTATATAAACATGATACAGTTTACTTACTGCACACAACTTATAAACGACATTGCAAATAATATTTTTGATTGTTACAAGTACAAACTTCCATGGGAATAAACAGTTAGGTCATTTATTTTATCCCTTGTATTTGCCAGATTAACCTGCTCGTCGCCAAACTCCATGGTCCCTCTGTTGGGCTCTCCGTGCTAGGAATTATCACCATTACCAAGGAAATGATTTTAACAGTAAGGACGACCTTTTTTCAAAACCAGAACCATTATTAACAAATTGTACATCTGATGCTTTGTTTTCTATGTTTACAAGTTTAATTCTTCGCAAGATAATCAAATTGAAAAATGAATCTCTTATAATCGAATACTCGTCAAGAAAAAAAAGTAATATTGATAATTAAACTGTTCGAACGTTCTACTGTTACAAATTTGAGTCTAAAATAAAATCATTACCGCAAAAGTTTTTTTTTTATTAAAACATAAACTTTCTACATTAGTTACTACTACTAGTTAATAAAACAGGGAATGGGATAAACATTTTCTGACTTATTCAGCTAAGCTAGAGTCTTTCAAAAAGAGGAGCCAAGCGTACATAAAACTATTTTTTAAAAATAAGTATGTTTCGATCATAACCTTTTGAGCGAAATCTGAATTTGACTGAATGGGCAAAGGTATCTGATCAATATTTAAAGATGTGTCATTAACCTTCCATTGTTCGTTGTGTTGAGTGGATATACATCACTCTAGCTATTTTATTCATTGATACTTAATTCTAAATGCTAAAAAGCATTACATCGACATTGTTTGAATATTTATTCCAACAAGCAATTATCTATTAGCCCGTTTGATTTACACAGTTTACAATGTATGTATAATGTAAAATTTTCTAATTACAAACTCTATTTCTATTTATCCTTTTTCTGACTGCTCGGTTTTTGTTTCTTGCAGCTGGCTGGGGTTTTCATGACCTACTTCTTTCTACTCATTCAGTTTCGAATTTAGGTGAGATTATTAAAAAAATACATGATTGTAAATGAACTTCGTTGATGCTGAGTTTTTAGGAATAAATTTAATTGCTACCCAAGGTATACTGTATTAACTGGTTTGGGACAGTTCAAACTGCTGTGCGCTTTATAAAGAAGGCGTAAACTGCCAAGTTTATACCAGTATAACTTGTGAAAATATAAAAAATATTAAATTCATTCCCAATAATTCAAATAATCTTCTATTAGGAAATATTGTAATTAAGTCGAATTATCGTTCAATTTTGCCTCCAAATAGCAAATTCTTTAGAAACGTTGATTGGTATGTTTTTGACGTAAGTCACTGTGACGTGTCATTGTGACTCATTATATGTAATGGCATTTTGAACGAAAGTAGCTAGAATCTTATTGCGGAGAAGGAATCGATGAAGCTCTCTGATTTATGCATTTAAAAAAGTAAACTAGGTTAATGTAAATATTCTATACTTTTTACTGATTTTGAGCAAAATGCCTAATGTATAATCCTTCTATGAATAAAAACATACATGTTTATGTTTTCATCGATGTTTTATTTCATAAATGTACATGTATTTCAAGGAAAATGAGGAAAATATTTTCATAAAGAACCTCTTGAGTATCTAAAAATTAACTTTCAATATAATACAGACTTCATTTTTTAAAAGTATTCTAAATAATCCTTTCACATAAATTTTTCTACTCAATCTTTAGTTTCTTGAGAATATTAACACTTAAAAGTCTTCATTCCAAATTGATATAAATTTTGTAATGATTTGAAAAGAAAACCCCAAATTTTTAAATCAAGCATGTATACATTTGCTTATTGCAAGTATAGGAGCAACCAACATTTAAACAAGTAAATGTGAAATAAAGATATAAACAGGAAAACATGTTATGATTATTTTTATTCTTTTTAAAGTTTGTCATTCAAATTTATGGCTGTGAAATTTAAAGCTTTTAACAGTTTTTTTTCATTCATTAGAATTTCATTAGTTTTACAGAGAGAACAAAAACTTTATACATGATACAGGAAATGTGTGACAAATGAAAATTTTACTTAAAATCAAGAGTCTATGAAAAAAGCAAAAATTTGGCATTTGGGTGCCTTTACAAGTTGGTTAATACACTTTTCTCGAAAAACATTTTATCACCTAAAAATCAAAATACTTTATAAATTTTTGCTTATAGTTCATTGGCGCATGACGTTGGGGCCTATTCCTCTGTTTTGGTAATGGATAACGGAATTGGACTGAATTTCTCACAATCGGGACATTCCCAGCGGATCCCAACACGACACACTCCATATCCACGTCGACTCGTTCCTCTGATCACGTTGTTGAAGGCCAAATAAAGTGTGTTAGCTCTATCGTCGGGGTCCTGTCCATTGAGAGCAAAGAGGCATTTGTGGCATGTCTTCACATCAAATCCCTGGTCGTTCATAATCCTGACGTAATTGTTGGCTACAAAGATGGTAACTTTTTTAACATCTGGTGCTAAAAGAGTGTCTTTCCATTCTGTTTTCTCGGACTTACAATAATCTGATTTGAATTCATAGGTGTTTTTATTAAGTCCCATCAGCTCGGCATCGTGTTTAGTGTCACTTCCATCCCCACCTATTTCGAAATATTTCAATCATATAATTATTAAAACATATCTTGAATGTGTATTGTAAAAAAAATTCAAAGAGAAAAGGGTTATGATCTTCTAAAACTTTCCACAATAACTCACCCCATCCATCATTGCTTGGACTGTCTCCAATGTTGAACATATAACCCTTGCGGTCTTTCCCGAGATACATGTCTATTCTGAGCATGCGTCGTCCACACATTGGGAAATTAACACAACCATCTTGATGCCAATCCTGGAGGCAGTTTGTCAGATTCGCGAAGTTAGATCTGAGGTCCGCCATGACTCCACATTCCACATTGGTTGACTGAGGTGTAAATGTTGGTTGAGACACGCCCTCCACTCCTCCGAAGACTTGACCATTATTCAGATCAATGTACATACCATTACGACGCGGACAACATTGTCTTCTGAAAATACTGATCGGAGGCTCTGAAAGATTTTATTTTATTTTTATACCATGTCTTAAGAAAAAGATAAAGACAAAATGTATACGAATTTTATCGTTTTTGAAATATACCCCGGTACATTTAAGTTCAAATGAAAAAATCATTAAAGAAAGATGAAGAAATATTGCAAAAGAGATTTTAAAGTTTGTTTCAGCTTACTTATTTTGGCTTCAGCTTTTTCTGATTTTTGGCCAAGGCAACTTGACACAATTGCGAAAATTCCCAAAACGGCAAAAACTCTCATCTTTGGATGTTATGATTTCCTGAAATTAAATGCAAAAAGTTTTGTAATTGCTGTATATTTTAAATGACAATTCTTTTAATCTTTATAATAATATATGATGTCGAAATACTAATATTAGCATTTTAATTGAGTAAAATAAACATCAATTTTAGATATATTTTGCATTTATTTTAAAAATCTAGCAAGTATATACACTGTAGGTAACCTACCTTAATCTCTCTGTTCTCAGTATATTACTCGGCTGCTAGCTCTGGCTGGCTCGTACTGAGGACTGGGAAATTGTACCCTTATATAGTTTAGAAGATATTGTTTGTTTTGACAATAGGTATCAAACCTCCCAAGTATTGACCAATAAAAACTTTTCTTTAAAACATTTCCGTGTTCACACACCTAGCATCTATGAAGCATGTCACGCGTAACCATCTTCAATACTATCATAAAGTTTAAGTTTTCAAATGTTATATCTATTGACAACTTAAAAAGCGATTGATATAATATACATGATAAATACGCATTTGAATCAAAAGAAATTTGTAAAATAATTGCTTAAGATCAGAAGGTCTCAAATTTCTTGTTATCATTACTGTAAAGTTTCATGAGAATAAAGAATACGAACTTGAGAATAGTAGATAAAACGGTGATTAAAATGTTCAACATTATTGTCAGGGTAACAAAAATGTAATGCATGTAGTTTCTTATTTCAGTATCAAAGTAATAATCAATGAAAATCAAACGGTCGATAAAAACTTGTCATTTATCATTTTATCAATATTGAGAAAAAAAAATAAAGGACTCCTCTTTAACTGTATATATTATGATAAGGTATTTGCTTTTGATGTGTAAATTAAGATTTTACTTAAAACAAAATTCTTTATATATTTCAACCTTTGTAATTATTGTCACTTAGATAAACATGAGGCTGAATCCAACTACTTATTATGAGACGGCAGAAAAGACTTTGTGTTCTAGATTTTAAATTGATCATCAGGTACACTTAAGAGCTTTAACCTGTAAAAGAAAGAACCATTATATTAGGAACGGAAGCAGATCAGGAGGACCATAACAGATTTGAAACATTAAAACCTATATTCAGCAATAACCAAATGCACCCCCTCCCTCCTCAAAGTGTAAAATTTTTGTTACAAATTCAATTGTTATACACATGTGTGTATATATCATCGTTTTAATAATTTTGCTGACTACTATTGCATTGAACCTTAATATCCCTTTCTTGCAAAGAGAAAACAAAGCGTGTCAGTTACATATAAAAGCGAGTTATAAACAGAAATTAAATTTTGAGACAACAATCTTAATAACATCATTGTGACAAAACTTAATACAATCTGCCTCAAAAGTATGGACTCATTTTCATGGTTTTGGATCCATTAGGTACAAACTTAAATGCTTTTTGCATTTTGTTTAATATTTCAAATTTATATTAAAATAAAAGATGTTATTTGACGTTGTGCAATCATTATTATCTGAGCAAGATAAGCATTATGAATCATTATAGTTCATTTTCTTGCATTTGTACACTATTAAGCCATTATGATTTTTGTTCACTAATCATATGCTGAATGCTATTAATTTGAAATATTTTTTCTGTGATTTAAGACCCGGTACCCTTTGTTGAAATTGAATTAGATAAGTCTAAATACGTTCATCTTAATATAATGCAATTTTTTCAATATCTACGAACATTTTAATTCATGCATAAAATGTCATCTTTTCAATGTCCACAAAAATTTTCGTTGGGGGTAGATAATCTGCTCTGCATTTATGACACAATGTGCTTCTAAATAATACATAAAAATATAACTCGGTTACGTTCTTGATGTTTACGTGAGGGTGTTATTATACCGGGGTATATAATATCACTCCTTCATAGCACATGATCCTACTTCTGATGTTTAAGAGGTCTGTGTTTGCTTGCTCTCTTGATTTGTATTTTTAATATATTTGATCAGTGCTTACTATTAATGCAAGATATATTACTGTTGTCAGCGGCGACTCACACAAATTGTTCCGACGAAAATAGTTCCATCATTGATAAGTAGATACAACATTATTGTTCATGATAAGAATAATGCTGTGTATGTCATACGTACAAGAAACCAAAATTACTGTAATTTTTTTCCTCCAAATATGACTCCCCCCCCCCCCTAAATGCAAAAAAAAATTAATATTTCTACGCTCGCTCCCTCCTCAGTTTTTTTAAAAACATGTTTGACAACAGAGAATATCTAGGTCATTCTTCGATTGATATTTTTTCACCGATGAATTGATTATACTATATCAACAATGGTAGTATAATCATGTTAATATTTCGTTAATCATCATATAGTTTCCTCTTAGAGAAAAAAATAATCATTCTGTGTGTGGTATATCAAATGACGGAATTTTCGATCCCTGAGCAGATTCCTGCACGTGTGTAGACAAACTGTAGGGAGAGTACCTATAAAATGTGTAACAAAACCCGAACTGGGCCGGAGATTTCTAAACTGACAATCGGGATTGTATAATTTTTATTAATCAGAATTTGTATTCATATGATCTAATCAAGAAAAAAGTTTTGTCTGCTTGGCAAAACAAAACGTCGTTTCTCCGAGCTCGCTAGATGCGTTTGCCAACTCCATCGCACATGTGTAGACCAAGGCTATACTTGCGGACACAGGTATGCTTAAAGTTAGTTAAGAGACTGGGTGATCGTAATGCTACGGACTAGCGAAATTTACACAAGTTCCATAACTAGACAGTGTCGTTTTATTTTTGTAAAAGTCATTAAACACTGTTAAACATATTAGATCAAAAAGTCGAATATCATTGGATTTGGGGTAACCCATATCTGTTCTTGTTTACTGGAATTTTTAGCTAGAATACTGTTTGTTATCTCCAAATAATTGATTAACTTCTATTTGATAATTATGGGGGGGGGGGGGGGGGCTAAGTATTTTATTTCTCTTCAATTTATTAGAAGTATAAGTAAGTTTTTTTGAAGTTGAAGCTTTATTCTTAAGGATATTCTTCATTCGGTACCTACACATAAACTATATATGTGTCGGCAGGGGATGCTCAATCATACATGGCGCCTGCTCAAACCCCTTAAGTGTTTCAGAAGACCCTGTTTGCTCTGTACCAAAATATGTACTGTTGAAAATAATTTTGAGGTTGAATATTCACTTGTTATATACCTGTTTATCATCGTTTTAATAATATTGCTGACAACTATTGAGCTTTGATATCACTTTTCTTCCAAAATCAGCATAAAGTGTGAATTAAACCAAAAAATTAACATAGACTTAATTTTAGAGTGTGAAGTAATACAGAGTTTAAATAAACTTCAAATCGTCGTAAAAGGTAGTCATGCTTAAAGTACGTAATGCCTCGGTGACGATTTATATTAATGATTGCTTATCGAGGGAAAACAATCACCCAGGGAAAATGTAGAATCGATTTGATTGGTCGGTGAAGTACAAAAACAAGTTATACAACAGAAATCAAATTTTAAATTGAGACAAGAATCTTTTATAGCATCGTAGAAACAAAATTTTATTCAATCTGCCTCCAAAAAAACGCACTCAGATGGCCATGTTGAACTACCATCTTTGTGGGAAATTTATAATAATACTCAGAATTTAGAATCCACTAGGTACATAAACTCAAGTGCTTTTTTTCATATTGTTAGGTGTTTGGATTTATATTAAATAAAAGATGTTATTTGACGTTGTGCAATCATTATTATCTGGGCAAGATAATTTTTTTTAATTCATGCATAAATGTCATCTTTTCAATGTTCATAAAATTAATTACTTGAGGTAGTTAATCTGTTCTGAATTTATGACACAATTTACTCCTAATTAAATAATACATAACAACATAACTCTTTTTCGTTCTTGATGTTTATATGAGATTGATATTATATATCCTTCCCCCTTCATAGTACCAGGGATTCTACTTCTGATGTTATAGAGGTCCATATTTGCTCTGCTTTCTTGATTTGTATTGTCTAATGAATTTTTGAACTCGAATACTGTTCGTTATCTCCAAATATTTAATTTACATCTACTTGATTAATCATTGATTGTATGTAGTTTAACGTCTCACTCATATTTTTATTTTGCCAGTGGAGAGTAACAAATTTCGTCCTATAATCGGCACTCAGGGCAATGAACACCTACTACGACAGGACCTTTCGGTTTATACGGTCTCATCCGAAGGACCAGTCTCCACGTCCTACAGTGTGATTCGAACCCGCGACTACTTACTTCTCGACTCAGGAGCAGAACGCTCTAACCACCGCGTCATGCTGGCGACTACAGGTACATCTATTTGATAATCACAAAGGATTAAGTAATCCTTTCTCTTCAAATTATTAGAAGTATAAATCAGTTTGAAAGTTGAAGATTTATTCTTAAGGATATTCTTCGGTACCAACAAATAATAAGCGGTTGGTGGTACAGATTCATTCAGCCGTGGCACCTGTTCCCACCCCATATGCTTTAGAGGTCCGTGTTTGCTACGTTTTAAAATATGCAGTGTTTAAGAACTTTTGAGCTTACTTGTAAATACATTTTCATATTTTTCATTTTATTGTTAACAATATACAAAAATTGTAATTCGGCAATACAACATTTATTGTCTTTATAAGGCATTATATCTTATAAATAAATGCCTTTTCCATACTCCCACGGTTGCTACCCTTCACTTTATTTACAGGAAAAAATAAAAGAAAAATACGTATTTACTTTCAGACGTAAATTCAATGGATGTGAAAATTCAGAATGCAATTTCAAAACCTTTCGAAATATGATAAGATACCTCCCTGACTAATCAGGAAAGACAAAAATAAACTGCCACTCATCCTTATGTCCGAATTATTCAACAGGGATTGGTCAACTTTCATCTAAACATTAACAAATTTTCTCATGTATTTTACCATACTCCTATATTATAAGAACCTTGAAAATAGTTCTAGAGTAAGTTGCAATTATTGTCCACCACAAAAATAACAGTCAAGCGTGTAAATGTTTTATCCTGAATGAAAACTATTATAGGTAGAGAGGATAAAATAATCTGATTGGTTAATAAACAAGGCGAATATCCGGGTATAAGATTTAAGGAACGTTTGTTGTTTATAAGTATATAGGACTTTCAGAGACAATATTGTGTCATCATCAACTCCTGTTATTTTATGTACCTAAACAGGTCCTTTTAAATATTTGGATAAATCGTCGATGGTAATTTTATTATCAAAAAGGTCAAGAGACTTATCATTCACTTTTAATCATGATTTTCTAAAGCTATATGGCCACTTTGACTTATATTTCAATGATTCTCAAATGTCCAATGCAATTTCTTTATTTTATGTCCAGCCTAATAATTCCTTAGTGAAATTGGCACAATGAATTATACAATTTCGATATAATCTAGATTTTCATGGGAGTAAATATATATCGGTGATCGATCTAAACTCCTAAATGACAAACTAAATGCCATTTGGGTCCCGAACTATGGACTCATGGACCACGATTTCAAAATTCTAGTTAAAGTGTGGGTACTCACTTTAGCCATACAAACATTTTTCGATATCCACAAGTCCTTCAAAATAGCAGAAGACTTCATAAAATGTAATACATTATCAATATTTCTACAAGGTAACCTTATTTCATATTTCTTACTAATATTCATATATAGCAATCTGCTTTTAAGAATTTCAGAACTTAATCAGTATCTTTACTGTCTAAATATTACTCCAAGTGACAAATGCTTCGATAAAAAAGAATTAAAAATATATACCACACATGGCCAACTAATGGATAAAAATTAACTTAATTTACTATTACAATTAATAATTTAATCTTTCTTTGTGTCCCTGTCAATGATAGCCATTTTAATTTTTTTCAAACACAACTTCGGCTTGTGATGAGAATGATTTTGAGGCTTGAAAGAAGAAATATTCTAAAAAGCTACGAACAAAAAAGATGGAGAAAAATTAACCTATCAATCCATCCAAATAAAACAATTTTATCAAGGAAACGTAATTTTTCTACACTACATTGACATTGTATACGTATAAACAGAATGACTTGCATGCTGTTATTCTACACGAATAAAAATGGTTGAATTTATTAAGAAAAAAAATTACCTTGATTATTTTATAAGTCAAATAACACAATGTCAATAGGTTTTGTGAAGTCCCAGGAAATAAAAAGATTTGTTCCAATACATTCTTGATCACATTGCTTAAATCTGTATCTCTGTGTATCCTAACAGTAAGACGATAGTAAAATCAAAGAAAAAAAAACAAAATATTAAGAAACTTTAGATAAATTGTCCAGGCTTTTGTTTAAATATTAAACATCAATAATTAAATCTTTATTAAAACATTATTTATACACCAATAACTAAATCCTATACGGTAAATTGAGCTTGCAGATACAATGGATGGTCAGTACGTAATAAAGAATAGAATCATTCCAGTAGGTCCATGGCCACAAATTTTGTTTGAGTTATTATGGAATTGCTAGTCAAATGAAGGGTTTATCAATTCGTTACTATTTATCTCCATGTTCATCCATCCTAATTGCCAAAATTGCCACGAAGCCCACTGATGTCACCAAATTTTGACACGGTGTGCAAGGTACATAGTAGGGTATAATTTTGACAAATTTTAGCTCCACTTTTTACTGTTTAACTAATTGTGTAGATTTTTTACAAGATTATCTTATTTCTGACTTGTTTGAAATTAAAACAGACCCCAGACCAAAAACATTTAAATTAGAGAAAGTCTCACTTGAGCTTTGACCATTTCCTTTTCTCAGATTGTGTACTACAGTATTTTCTCCTCAAAATCCGTGTTCTTCATTATCAACAAATTTGAAGACAGCAATCTTGGTAACGTAAATGTTGCAATATGATGTACGTATGCCTCAAAATAATACACTATATCTTCCTGTTCAAACTTTAAATAAATTGTAAAACAATTGAACTCAGGGTAAAGAAAATAAGTATTGGACCTGGATTTCAAAAATGTTTTTGTTTTACGTTGTTTGGTTTATTATGCCCATTTATGTTATTTCGGGATCTCTGTATGCACATTTATTTAATTTACAAAGTATTTCACCTTTAAAAAATAAACTGCAAATTAAATTAATTATCTTAATGCTCAACAGAATTTAGTTAGACGAAAACTTAAATGGTTTCTACATATTTCGTTGAATTGTAAATAAAATGACTAGATATTTGAAACACATTTCAGGGGAAGTATCTAACATTATATCAAACTAAGGTTATTCTGTCCTATTTAACTACACTATCATTTCTTATTCTTATTCATCGAAGCATTGTCTTTTTATTTAAGATGCCGTAGGTCTTTGATCAACACCCTATTATTGCCATGTCAAAAATTGTTTACCGCACATGATAGAATAATTTTTCAGGCCAACGGCATTAAAAAAAAATCAATGCTTAAAATAACCCTCTCTAATTTTCTCTCCATCAATATCAATTTCATTATTTTTTTTTCATAAATTAAGGTGTGCAAATAAACGTAACGTTACATCCGTTGTGACTCGAAGAGATAAATAAGGCACATAAATATTGCGATGGAAAATAACATAATTTCATGATAATATAACAACAGGGTACTTGATGTTGATTAATCTGATCCAAAACAATATATATCTCAATGTTTTATAATAAAGAACATGTATTTACTACCCATTCTCCGTTCCATCGATTTGAGACAAGGTTTTCGCATGTGCTAAATATGTAGATTATTGAATGTTGCAGATTTCAAGTGGACATTTATATTTAAATTAATTAAACTGAAAGTAAACATGAGAATTTTATTAAGTTTTCCGAGAGAACAATCAATTTGAAAACAAGACATTTGTGTGGCAAAGAGGTCCAATTTAATTTAAAATAAATATCTATAAAACATATCAAATTGTGTACATTTTTTGTACATTCATATATTTATTACATTGAGTTCTCATTTTAAATTGACATCTCAAATACTAATGCAATAACTTAAAATACCCAGTGCGTCAAAGTTCATTTTTACATTCCTGCTCATAGTTTTATTAGTTTATTTACATATACGTAAAGTTGAGGATTATTCTTCTGTTTTGGTAATGGACAACGGAATTGGGCTGAATTTCTCACAATCGGGACATTCCCAGCGGATTCCAACACGACACACTCCGTATCCACGTCGACTCGTTCCTCTGATTACGTTGTTGAAGGCCAAATAAAGTGTGTTAGCTCTATCGTCGGGGTCCTGTCCATTGAGAGCAAAGAGGCATTTGTGACATGTCTTCACATCAAATCCCTGGTCGTTCATAATCCTCACGTAGTTGTTGGCAACAAAGATGGTGACTTTTTTAACACCTGGTGCTAAAAGAGTGTCTTTCCATTCTGTTTTCTCAGACTTACAATAATCTGATTTAAATTCATAGATGTTATTATTAAGTCCCATCAGCTCGGCATCGTGTTTAGTGTCACTTCCATCCCCACCTATTTCGAAATATTGCAATTTTTTATTAATGAAAATGCCTTGAATCTGTATTGGTAAAAAAATTAAATTTCTAAAAGAAAAGGGTTATGATCTTCTAAAACTTTCCACAATAACTTACCCCATCCATCATTGCTTGGACTGTCTCCAATGTTGAACATATAACCCTTGCGGTCTTTCCCGAGATACATGTCTATTCTGAGCATGCGTCGTCCACACATTGGGGAATTAACACAACCATCTTGATGCCAATCCTGGAGGCAGTTTGTCAGATTCGCGAAGTTAGCTCTGAGGTCCGCCATGACTCCACATTCCACATTGATTGACTGAGGTGTAAATGTTGGTTGAGACACGCCCTCTACTCCTCCGAAGACTTGACCATTATTCAGATCAATGTACATACCATTACGACGCGGACAACACTGTCTTCTGAAAATACTGATCGGAGGCTCTGAAAGATTTTATTTTATTTTTATACCTTGTCTTAAGAAAGAGATAAAGACAAAATGTATACGAATTTTATCGTTTTTGAAATGTACCCCGGTACATTTAAATTCAAATGAAAAATTCATTAAATAAGATGAAGAAATATTGCAAAAGAGATTTTAAAGTTAGTTTCAGCTTACTTATTTTTGCTTCAGCTTTTTCTGATTTTTGGCCAAGACAACTTGACACAATTGCGAAAATTCCCAAAACGGCAAAAACTCTCATCTTTGGATGTTATGATTTCCTGAGATTAAATGCAAAAAGTTTTGTAATTACTGTATCTTTTAAATGACAATTCTTTTAATCGTTATAATAATATATGAAGTCGAACTACAAATATTAGCATTTTATTTGATTATAATTAACATTCAGTTAATTAAATTTTTGTTTATTTCTGTCTCTAAAATATATATTGCATTTATTTTAAAAATCTTAATCTAACAAGAACGTACTCTGTAGGTAACCTACCTTTATTGTTCAGATCTCTTAGTATATTACTAGGCTGCTAGTTCTGGCTGGCTCATGCTGAGGATGGGGAAAATATACCCTAAAACTGTGTTTCAGCCTTCCTAGGCCAAAAATTACTAAACAATTATTTCGAACTTTTCTAAAGAACTTTTTTCCTCTATTTTTTAATTTAAAAAAACTATTTCAATCTTATTATTCTGATTTTATCTTATTTCTTATTTTTTGTTATTAATCTTATCTTATCTTACTTCTTATTTTAGTATCAATGTAATATTCTAATGAAAATCAAATGTTCGATAAAAATTTGCCATTTATCATTTTGTAAATACTTAGAATAAATAAAGGACTTCTCTTTAACTGCATATGTTATGAATAAGGTGTTTGCTTTGAGAACAGAATTATTATGCTCCTTTATTTGTTTCAATCTTTGTATCGTTACTGGGTATTTATATATTAGGCTGTAACTAACGTTATCTTTAAGAAGACAGTAGATACTCTGTGTTCTGTTTCTTAAATTGATCATGAGACACAAGTAATAGCTCTAAAATGTAAAAGAAAGAACCTTTATATTCCAGTATTAGGAACGGAAGCATATCAGGAGGACCATAAAAGATTTAAAACATTAAGATCTATATTCTGCTTCACCAAATGTGACTCCCTCCAAAATGTTCATATATTTTTCCCCTTTTCAATATGTAAAATTGTTTTTACCGGATTATTTGTCATAAAAAGGTATAATACTATCATCATTTTAGTAAGTTGTTTACCCTTGCACTTAAATAACTTAAATAATTCTTTCTTGCACAGAGTGCACAAAGGGTGAATACAACCCCCCAAAAATAAAACATAATCTTAATTATAAAACGTGAATAAGTATCGAGTTTAAAAAAAACTTCAAATCGTAAAAGGTAGTCAAGCTTAAAAGATGTAATTCCTCGGTGACGAGATGTATTAATAATTGCTTATCGAGGGAAAACAATCACCCAGGAAAAATGTTAAATCGATTTGATTGGTCGATTAAATATAAAACCACGTTATACAACAGAAATCAAATTTTGAGACAACAATCTTTTATAACACCAGAGAATATGATAGAATCTGCCTCAAAATAATTTACTCATGTTCATGTTGAACTTCCATTTTTGTGGATACTCAGGATTTGGAATCCACTAGGTACATACACTCAAATGCTTTTTCCATATTGTTTAGTTTGTTTGTTTGTTCAGGAAATACATGGTGTTTAGGATTTATATGAAATAAAAGATGTTATTTGACGTTGTGCAATCATTTTTATCTGGACAAGATAAGCATAATGCATATTTTATTTTCCTGCATTTCTACACTTTTAAACAATAATGATTTTGTTTACTAATTATATATGAATGCTTTTTACTTGAAATATTTTTTCTGTGAGTTAAGATCCGGTACCCTATGTTAAAAAACGAATAAAAATAAGTCTAAAAACCTAGATGTTCATCTTAATATATTTATATTCACTGTAAATTTCTTTATGAAATCCATTAGAAATCCATGATGTTCAAATCTCTATCACACACGCGAAACCTTGTCAACGCGCTTTAGAATACACAGAAGGAACTGTAGGGATTTTCAATACTTTATGAACACCAAAATGTACACTGTTTGACATAATTTAACAGAAAATATTAACCCTGTTAAATTAACGTAAAAAGACAATAAATGTGCATTTAAAAATCAATTTGTCACTCTTTTCCTTGCTATGTTCGTTTGCGTATTTTACTTTACGACGTACATAACGTCACAAACGTCACAAACCACTCTTACGTCTATAAAGCACACCAGTTTTGAAGGGCGCTAAATTCACATTAAAGATTACCAAAAGAAACAATTTTGACGAGGAAAAATTAAAGAATGTAAATATAATTATTAAATTCATATTTTGGGATGTCTTCGGTCCTATAATACACCTGGCCGTGCAGACAAATTATCATACCTCGCTAACACGCGGTATTCAATTTGAATTTGATATATAAATTCAATGCGTAAACAATTTAACATTTTTTTAAATATAAACAAACATGCATTCATTCATAAAATGTCATCTTTTAAATGTCTATAATGATTTATAAATGAGGTAGAGAACTTTTTTCTGCATATATGACACAATGTGCTCCTAAATAATACATAACAATATAACTCGGTTTCGTTCTTGATGTTTACGTGAGTGTGATATTATATATAATACCCGTCTTTCAAAGCACAAGTGGTCCTACTTGTGATGTGTTAGGGGTCCGTGTTTGCTCTGCTCTCTTGATTTATATTTATCGTTTAATGGATTTTTGAGCTCGAATATCGTTATCTCCAAATATTTCAATTACTACTATTTGATTGATTGATTTTATGTAGTTTAACGTCCCTCTCGAGAATTTTTCAATCATATCTATATATTGCTGGTAGAGAGCGACAAATTTTGTCATATATTCGTCACTAAGGGCCATCAGCACCTACTCCAACATGGGACCTCGGTTCATACGGTCTCATTTGAAGGACCGGTATCCACGTCCCTCATTGAGATTTGAACCCGCGAAGAATGGATTAACTCCCTACTTCGCGACTCTAGAGCAGACGCTCTAACCACTGCGCCAAGCGGGCGACTATTTCTATTTTATAATAACAGGGGGTTAAGTAATCCTTTTTCTTCAATTTATTGGAAGTATAATTCAGTTTGATTTATTCTTAAGGATATTCTTCGTTCGGTATCTACACATATAAGCGGTCGGTAGTAGATGCTCACTCATCCATGGCACCTGATCCCATCTTTTATGCTTCAGAGATCCGTGTTTGCTCTATACCAAAATATGTACTGTTGAAGAACTTATGAGCTTGAATATTGTTTGTTATCTTCATATTTTTCATTTTATTCTTAACAATTTACAAAACAATATTAATGTTTTATAATACATTATGACTTATAAAATGCCTTTTGCACATTCTCACTGTCGCATTCCCTCACTTTATTTACAGGACAAAATAAAGGAAAATGCTTATTTATCTTCAAACTTGAATGCAATGGAGGTGAAAATTCAGAATGTCTTAAAATCTTTCGAAATATGCTTAGGTACCACCCTGACCAATCAGGAAAGAAACAATACCCTGATACTCATCCTTATGTCCAAACGATTCAACAGGGATTGGTCAACTTTCATCTTAACATCAACAGATTTTCTTATGTAGGTTGCCATACTCGTATACTTTAAGAACCTTGAAATTAGTTCTACAGTCATCCGTACAGATTGTTTATTGTCCCGTTACGGTAGAATAAGGGGCAGTTATTGTCCACCACATTAATAGCAGTAAAGCGTATAAATGTTTTATCCTAAATTAAAACTGTTATAGGTAGAAAGAATGAAAATATCTGATTGGTTAATAAACGTGAGGAATATCCGGGTATAAGATTTAAGGAACGTTTGTTGTTTATAAGTATAACACTTTCAGAGACAATAGCGTGTCATCATTAACTCCTGATATGTCTAACCTATTCATTCCTTAGTGCATAAAATGGGCACAATAAATTATGCAATTTCGCTATAATCTAGATTTTTATAGGAATAAGTAGATATCAGTAATCGATCTCAACTGAATGACCAACTAAATACCATTTGGGTCCTGAACCATGGACTCAAAAACCACGAATTCAAAATTCTAGTTCAAGTGGGAGTACTCAAACTATGAGTGATGGCCATTTTTTTTTATTTTTTCAACAAAACTTCAGTTGAAAATCTACGAACAATAAAAATATAGAGAAAAATTAACCTATCAATCCTTCCAATTAAAACAATGATATCAAGGAAACGTAATTTTTTCTACACTACATTGACAGTGTATACGTATAAATAGAATGACTTGCATACTGTTATTCTATGGTTGAATTTAATAAAAATCTACCTTTATTATTTTGTCATTCAAATTACACAATTTCAATAGGTTTTGTGCAGTCCTTATCCAGTAGATAAAAACATTTGTTCCATTATTATATTCTTGACCGCATTGCTTAAATCTATATCTCTGTGTATCTTAACAGTAAGACGATAGTAAAATCAAAGGGAAAAAACACAAATATTAAGAAACTTTGGCTAATAGTCGAGGCTTTTGTTTTAATATTAAACATCAATAATTTGATATTTATCAAAACATGAATTATACACCAATAACTAAATCCTATTCGGTAAATTGAGTTTGCAGATACAATAAATGTTTAGTACATAATAAAGAACAGAATCATTCCAGTAGGTCCATGGCCAAAAATTTCGTTTCGAGTTATTGTGGAATTGCTAGTCATATGAAGTTTTTTTTTTCAATTCGATACTTTTCATTTCCATGTTCATCAATCATAATTGCCAAAATTGCCACATCAGTGGGCATCACTGATGTGGGCTAAGGGCCATCAGCACCTACTCCAACATGGGACCTCGGTTCATACGGTCTCATTTGAAGGACCGGTATCCACGTCCCTCATTGAGATTTGAACCCGCGAAGAATGGATTAACTCCCTACTTCGCGACTCTAGAGCAGACGCTCTAACCACTGCGCCAAGCGGGCGACTATTTCTATTTTATAATAACAGGGGGTTAAGTAATCCTTTTTCTTCAATTTATTGGAAGTATAATTCAGTTTGATTTATTCTTAAGGATATTCTTAGTTCGGTATCTACACATATAAGCGGTCGGTAGTAGATGCTCACTCATCCATGGCACCTGATCCCATTTTTATGCTTCAGAGATCCGTGTTTGCTCTATACCAAAATATGTACTGTTGAAGAACTTATGAGCTTGAATATTGTTTGTTATCTTCATATTTTTCATTTTATTCTTAACAATTTACAAAACAATATTAATGTTTTATAATACATTATGACTTATAAAATGCCTTTTGCACATTCTCACTGTCGCATTCCCTCACTTTATTTACAGGACAAAATAAAGGAAAATGCTTATTTATCTTCAAACTTGAATTCAATGGAGGTGAAAATTCAGAATGTCTTAAAATCTTTCGAAATATGCTTAGGTACCACCCTGACCAATCAGGAAAGAAACAATACCCTGATACTCATCCTTATGTCCAAGCGATTCAACAGGGATTGGTCAACTTTCATCTTAACATCAACAGATTTTCTTATGTAGGTTGCCATACTCGTATACTTTAAGAACCTTGAAATTAGTTCTACAGTCATCCGTACAGATTGTTTATTGTCCCGTTACGGTAGAATAAGGGGCAGTTATTGTCCACCACATTAATAGCAGTAAAGCGTATAAATGTTTTATCCTAAATTAAAACTGTTATAGCTAGAAAGAATGAAAATATCTGATTGGTTAATAAACGTGAGGAATATCCGGGTATAAGATTTAAGGAACGTTTGTTGTTTATAAGTATAACACTTTCAGAGACAATAGCATGTCATCATTAACTCCTGATATGTCTAACCTATTCATTCCTTAGTGCATTAAATGGGCACAATAAATTATGCAATTTCGCTATAATCTAGATTTTTATAGGAATAAGTAGATATCAGTAATCGATCTCAACTGAATGACCAACTAAATACCATTTGGGTCCTGAACCATGGACTCAAGGACCACGAATTCAAAATTCTAGTTCAAGTGAGAGTACTCAAACTATGAGTGATGGCCATTTTTTTTTATTTTTTCAACAAAACTTCAGTTGAAAATCTACGAACAATAAAAATATAGAGAAAAATTAACCTATCAATCCTTCCAATTAAAACAATGATATCAAGGAAACGTAATTTTTTCTACACTACATTGACAGTGTATACGTATAAATAGAATGACTTGCATACTGTTATTCTATGGTTGAATTTAATAAAAATCTACCTTTATTATTTTGTCATTCAAATTACACAATTTCAATAGGTTTTGTGCAGTCCTTATCCAGTAGATAAAAACATTTGTTCCATTATTATATTCTTGACCGCATTGCTTAAATCTATATCTCTGTGTATCTTAACAGTAAGACGATAGTAAAATCAAAGGGAAAAAACACAAATATTAAGAAACTTTGGCTAAATTGTCGAGGCTTTTGTTTTAATATTAAACATCAATAATTTGATATTTATCAAAACATGAATTATACACCAATAACTAAATCCTATTCGGTAAATTGAGTTTGCAGATACAATAAATGTTTAGTACATAATAAAGAACAGAATCATTCCAGTAGGTCCATGGCCAAAAATTTCGTTTCGAGTTATTGTGGAATTGCTAGTCATATGAAGTTTTTTTTTTCAATTCGATACTTTTCATTTCCATGTTCATCAATCATAATTGCCAAAATTGCCACATCAGTGGGCATCACTGATGTGGCCAAATTTTGACAATGTGTACAAGGTACATAATTTGTATATAATTTTGACACATTTTAGCTCCACTTTTGACTTTCCAACTCATGGTGTGATGAAGAAAATATACCCTTATATAGTTTAGAAGATATTGTTTGTTTTGACAATGGATATCAAACCTTCCAAGTATTAACCAATGAAAACTTTTCTTTAAGACATTTCCGTGTTCACACACCTAGCCTTAATGAAGCATATCAAGCGTAACCACCTTCAATACCTATCATAAAGTTTGAAGTTTAAAAATGTTATATTTATTGGCAATTTAAAAGGAGATTGATAGAATAAGATATAATTGATATATGAATCAAAAGAAATTTGTAAAATAATTGCTTTAAATTAGAAGAACTCAAAATTTCTCTTGTCCCAGTTGTTGAAGTATGCGTTCTTCCGCGTATGTCTTCTCATATTAATAGATTTTTAAACGGTGTTTCAGCCTTTCTGGAGCAAAAGTCATTGAATAATTAGTTTGAACTTTACTAAAATCCCCTTTTTTTCTCTATTTGTTACTAAAAAAATCATTTACTGTCTATACATAACTCCTAAACCCACGTTCTTATTTCAAATACTGCAATACATGCAGCCGTTAAATATATGAAAATTGTGCAACTATAAGCGGTGGTGACACCTGAAATTCTATATCTATTTTGCTTTTATAGCAAAGCTCGTCTTTTTTATTAAATCATACAAAACTTTAATTTCTGGTTATCATTACTGTAAAGTTTCATAAGAATAAAGAATACGAACTGAGAATAGTAGATAAAACGGTGAATAAAATGTTAAACATTATTGTCAAGGTAACAAAAATGTAATGCATGTTGTTTCTTAATTCAGTATCAATGTAATCTTCCAATGAAAATCAAACGGTCGATAAAAACTTGTCATTTATCATTTTATCAATATTGAGAAAAAAATAAAGGACTCCTCTTTAACTGCATATATTATGGTAAGGTATTTGCTTTTGATGCGTAAACTAAGATTTTACTTAAAACAAATTCCTTTATTTGCTTCAACCTTTGTAATTATTGTCACTTAGATAAACATAAAGCTGAATCCAACTACTCATTATGAGAAGACAGAAAAGACTTTGTGTTCTGGGTTTTAAATTGATCATGAGGTACACTTAAGAGCTTCAACATGTAAAAGAAAGAACCATTATATTAGGAACAGAAGCAGATCAGGAGGACCATGAAAAAATTTAAAATATTGATATCTATTTTCAGCAATAACCAAATGCACCCCTTCCCTTCCCCAAAGTTAATAATTTATCCCCTTTTCAATGTGTGAAATTTTTGTTACAAATTCAATTCTTATACACATGTATATATATATAATCGTTTTGATAATTTTGCTGACAACTATTGCATTGAGCTTTAATATTCCTTTCTTGCAAAAAGAGCACAAAGTGTGAATTAAACCAAAAAATTAACATAGACTTAATTTTCAAGTGTGAATGAATACTGCGTTCAAATATACTTCAAATCAAAAAGGTAGTCGTGCTTAAAGTAGGTAACGCATCGGTGGCGAGATGTAGTAATGATTGCTTATCGAGGGAAACAGTCACCCAGGAAAAATGTAGAATCGATTTGATTGGTCAGTTACGTATAAAAGCGAGTTATAAAACAGAAATTAAATTTTGAGACAACAATCTTAATAACATCATGTTAACAAAACTTAATACAATCTGCTTAAAATAATGCACTCAGATTCATGGTTTTGGATCCACTAGATACAAACTTAAATGTTTTTTTCATATTGTTTAATGTTTAAAATTTATATTCAAATAAAAGATGTTATTTTACGTTGTGCAATCATTATTATCTGGGCAAGATAAACATTATGAATCATTATAGTTCATCTCCTTGCATTTCTACACTATTACACCATAATAATTTTTGTTCACTAATAATGCCTTCAATATGAAATATTTTTTTTCTGTGAGTTAAGACCCGGC
Organism: Saccostrea glomerata; assembly: GCA_003671525.1. Lineage (NCBI taxonomy): Eukaryota > Metazoa > Mollusca > Bivalvia > Ostreida > Ostreidae > Saccostrea > Saccostrea glomerata. The sequence goes on along the minus strand of PRKT01000088.1, from coordinate 993,768 downwards.
ACCCTTTGTTGAAAATGAATTAGATAAGTCTAAATATGTTCATCTACGAACATTTTAATTCATGCATAAAATGTCATCTTTTCAATGTCCACAAACATTTTTGTTGGGGGTAGAGAATCTCTTCTGCATTCATGACACAATGTGCTTCTTAATAATACATAACCATATAACTCGTTACGTTCTTGATGTTTACGTGAGGGTGTTATTATATATAATATCACTCGTTCATAGCACATGATCTTACTTCTTATGTTTTAGAGGTCTGTGTTTGCTCTGCTCTCTTGATTTGTGTTTTTTAATTGAATTTTGAGCTCGAATGCTGTTTGTTATCTCCAAATAATTCATTTACTTCAATTTGATAATTATAGGGGGTTCAGTATTTTATTCCTTTCCATTTTATTAGAAGTATATATAAGGTTTTTTTTCAAGTTGAAGCTTTATTCTTAAGGATATTCTTCGTTCGGTACCTACACATAAACTATATGTCGGCAGGGGATGCGCAATCATACATGGCGCCTGCTCCTACCCCTTATGTGTTTCAGAGGACCCTGACGTGTATGTTCTGTATCAAAATATGTACTGTTGAAAATAATTTTGAGGTTGAATACATTTGTTACAGATTCACTTGTTATATACCTGTATATCATCGTTTTAATAATTTTGCTGACAACTATTGCATTGAGCTTTGATATCACTTTTCTTTCAAAGAGAGCATAAATGTAAATTAAACCAAAAAATTAACATAGACTTAATTTGAAAGTGTGAATGAATACAGAGTTTAAATCAACCTCTAGTCGTCGTAATTGGTAGTCATGCTTAAAGTAGGTAACGCCTCGATGGCGAGATGTATTAATGATTGCTTATTGAGGGAAAACAATCACCCAGGAAAAATGTAGAATCGATTTGATTGGCCGGTGAAGTACAAAAGCAAGTTATACAACAGAAATCAACTTTTAAATTGAGACAACAATCTTTTATAACATCATAGAAACAAAATTTAATTCAAATGCCTCAAAATAATGCACTCAGATGGTCATGTTGAACTTCCATCTTTGCGGGAAATTTATAACAGTCATATTGTTTGGTGTTTAGGATTTATATTATATAAAAGATGCCATTTGACGTTGTGCAATCATTATTATCTGGGCAAGATAAGCATTATGAATCATTATAGTTCATTTTCCTGCATTTCTACACTATTAAACCATAATAATTTTATTTCACTAAAAATGAATGCTATTAATTTGAAATATTTTTTCTGTGATTAAAGACCCGGTACCTTTTGTTAAAAATGAATTAAATAAGTCTAAATATGTTCATCTTTATATAATGCAATTTTTTTCAATATCTACGAACATTTTAATTCATGCATAAATGTAATCTTTTCAATGTCAACAAAATGTATTACTTGAGGTAGTTAATCTGCTCTGAATCTATGACATTATTTACTCATAAATAAAACATAACAATATAACTCTTTTTCGTTCTTGATGTTTATGTGACATTGATATTATATATCCCCCCCTTCAAAGCACAAGTGACTCTACTGCTGATTTTATAGAGGTCCATGTTTGTTCTGCTTTCATGATTTGTATAGTCTAATTGATTTTTGAACTTGAATACTGTTCGTTATCTCCAAATATTTAATTTACATCAACTTGATTGATCATCGATTGTATGTAGTTTAACTTCTCACTCATATTTATATATTGCCGGTGGAAAGCAACAAATTTCGTCCTATAATCTGCACTCAGGGCAATCAGCACCTACTGTGACACGACCCATCAGTTTATACGGTCTCATCCGAAGGACCAGTCTCCACGTCCCACAGTGGTATTCGAACCTGCGACGTAAGGATCAACTCCTTACTTAGCGACTCAAGAGCAGACGCTCTAACCACTGCGTCACGGTGGCGACCAAAGGTACATCTATTTGATAGTTACAGAGGGTTAAGTTATCCTTTCTCTTAAATTTATTAGAAGTTTGAAAGTTGAAGATATATATATTCTTAAGGATATTCTTCGGTACCAACAAATAATAAGCGATCGGTGGTACAGATTCACTCATCCTTGGGTCTGTTTCCACCTCTTATGCTGCTCCAAAATATGTTCTGTTTAGGAACTATTGAGCTTAAATACATCTTCATATTTTTTATATTATTGTTAACAATATACAGAAATTATATTTCTGCAATACAATCCACTGTCGCTTTCTTTCGCTTTATTTACAAGACGAAATAAAGAAAAAATACGTATTTACTTTCAGACGTAAATTCAATGGAGGTGTAAATTCAGAATTTAATTTTAAATCTTTCCAAATATGATAAGATACCGATTGGCCAATCAGGAAAGACAAAAATATCCAGCCATTCATCCTTATGTACGAATTATTCAACAGGGATTGGTCAACTTTCATCTAAACATCAACAGATTTTCTTATGTAAGTTGCCATACTCGTATATCATAAGAACCTTGAAATTAGTTCTGCTGTCATCCGTACAGATTGTTTACTGTCCTGTTACGGTAGAGTAAGGGGCAGTTATTGTCCGGTCCACCACATAAAAAGCAGTCAAGCGCATCAATTTTTTATCCTGAATTTAAACTGTTATAGGTAGAGAGGATGAAATAATCTGATTGGTTAATAATCGTGAGGAATATCCGGGTATAGGATTTAAGGAACATTTGTTGTTCATGAGTATAAGGCTTTCAGAGATAATAGCGTGTCATCATTAACTCCTGTTATTTTGTGTATCAACACATGGTCCGTTTAAAATCTAGAGATAAATCGTCGATGGTAATTTTATTAATAAAAAGGTCAAGAGTCTTGTTATTCACTTGATAATCATAATTTTTTTATAAAGCTATGTGGCCACTTTGACTAATATCTTAATGATTCCCAAATGTTCAATATAGTTTCATTATTATATGTTTAACCTATTCAATCCATAGTGCATGAATTGGGCACAATAAATTATACAATTTCGATAAAATCTAGATTTTATAGGAATAAATAGATATCAGTAATCGATCTAAACTGAATGACCAACTAAATCCCATTAGGGTCCTGAACCATGGACTCAGTGACCACGAATTCACAAAATCTAGTTCAAGTGTGGGTACTCATTGTAGCCATACATACATTTTACTATCCCCGTAATTCCTTTAAAATAGTAGTAGACTTTTTAAATGTAATACATTATCAACCTTTGTACAAGGTAATCTTATTTCATATTTCTTAGTAATATTCATATATAGTAACCGGCTTTTAAGAGTTTCAGAACTTAATCAGTATCTTTAATGTCTATATATTACACCTAGTGAAACATGCTTCGATTAAAAATAAAAATATATTAAGAATTAATGGCAAACTAATGGATTAAAAAATGGAATATTTGCTATTACAAATAATAATTTTATCTTTCTTTGTGTCCCTGTAAAAGATGGCCATTTTTAATTTTTTTTAACAAAACTTCAGTTTGTGATGAGGATGATTAGGAAGCTTGAATTGAAGAAATGATCTAAAATGCTGAAACGCTACGAACAATAAAAAAGATAGAGAAAAATTAACCTATCAATCCTTCCAAATAAAACAATTTTATCAAGGAAACGTAATTTTTTCTACACTACATTGACATTGTATACGTATAAATAGAATGACTTGCATACTGTTATTCTACACGAATAAAAATGGTTGAATTTAAATAAAAAAAATTTCCTTTATTTTGTCATCGTATATAATTTTGACACATTTTAGCTCCACTTTTGACTTTCCAACTCATGGTGTAGATTTTTAACCATTTTTTCTTATTCCTGACCTGGTTGAAATTAAAACAGACCCCGGACCAAAAAAAATTCAGTTAGAGAAAGTCTCACTTGAGCTTTTGACTATTTCATCAACAAATTTGAAGACAACAACCTTGTCGTAAAGTTTGCCTCGAAATAATACACTCTTTTTTCCTGTTCAAACTTTAAAGATGTTAAAAAAACAATAGAACTCAGGGTAAAGAAAATAACTATTGGTACTAAATTTCAAACATGTTTTTGTTTCACTTTGTTTGGTGTATTGTGCCCATTTTTGCTAGATCAGGATCTCTGTATGCACTGCAAACTAAGCAGATCTGGATTTGTTGAAATCTACTTAAGTGAATTTACAAATCTACTTAAGTGGAAGCGATTTGGTTATTTCTGAAATTGTGCATCTAATTTACAAAAGCATTCTACCTTTAAAAAATAAACTGAAACTTAAATGCATTATCTTACAACTCAACAAAATTTATTTATACGAAAACTTTTCTGAGTGGTTTCCACATGTTTCATGGTAAGATGTGCCTTTTGATGAATTTTAATGAAATTTCTAGATAATTGAAACATAATTTAAACGAAGCATCTAAAATTATATCAGACTTAGCTTATTCTGCCCTATAAGATTAAAATAATTCTTAATCATCTAAGCATTGGTTGTTGTTTTTTTTAGGATATTAAGATGCCGCCGATCTTTGATCAACACCCTATCAGGGCCGAGTCAAAAAGTGTTTACCACGCATGATGGAATACTTTTTAAAGCCAACTACATTAAAAGTTAAAAATCATATGCTTAAAATAACCTTCTCTCCATCAATATTAATTTCATAATTTTTTTAAAGAATTGAGGATCTTTCAGAAAAGGTGTACTAATAAACGTAACACTCAGACGTAGTGACTCGAACAGATAAATAAAGCATATAAATATATTGCTATGGAAAATAACTAGAAAATAATAAAATTTCGTGATAAAATTAGAACAGGGTACTTGATTTAAATTAATTTGAGCCAATTACAATGCATATTTAAAAGTTTTATAATGAGGAACATGCATTTATCTTCCATAATCTCTATTCCATCCATTGAAGATAAGGTAGTCGTATGTGTTAAACATGTAGACCTTATAATATGTTGCAGATTTCGAGTTGGTTTTTATATTCTAAAAATTGTACTGCATGTCAAAATGAGAAGTTAATTAAGTTTTTTTTCTCAGAGAACGATCAATTTTGAAAACAAGACATTTGTGTGGCATAAATGATCAATTTAATTAAAGTCAAAGTCTATCAAAACATACAAATCATAACAATATGAAAAATGTACATTTTGTACATTTATATTTTTACATTGAGTTCTCATTTTAAATTGACATCACAAAATATTAAAGCAATAACTTAAAATACCCAGTGCGTCAAAATTCATTTTTAAATTCCTGTTCATAGTTTATTAACATATTCGTAAAGTTGAGGATTATTCTTCTGTTTTGGTAATGGTCAACGGAATTGGGCTGAATTTCTCACAATCCGGACATTCCCAGCGGATTCCAACACGACAAACTCCGTATCCACGTCGACTCGTTCCTCTGATCACGTTGTTGAAGGCCAAATAAAGTGTGTTAGCTCTATCGTCGGGGTCCTGTCCGTTGAGAGCAAAGAGGCATTTGTGACATGTCTTCACATCAAATCTTTGGTCGTTCATAATCCTGACGTAATTGTTGGCTACAAAGATGGTGACTTTTTTAACATCTGGTGCTAAAAGAGTGTCTTTCCATTCTGTTTTCTCGGACTTACAATAATCTGATTTGAATTCATAGGTGTTTTTATTAAGTCCCATCAGCTCGGCATCGTGTTTAGTGTCACTTCCATCGCCACCTATTTCGAAATATTTCAATTATTTGATTATTTAAAAATGTCTTGAAGGTGTATTGTAAAAACATCCAAATTTCAAAGAGAAAAGGGTTATGAACTTCTAAACCTTTCTACAATAACTTACCCCATCCATCATTGCTTGGACTGTCTCCAATGTTAAACATATAACCCTTGCGGTCTTTCCCGAGATACATGTCTATTCTGAGCATGCGTCGTCCACACATTGGGAAATTGACACAACCATCTTGATGCCAATCCTGGAGGCAGTTTGTCAGATTTGCGAAGTTAGCTCTGAGGTCCGCCATGACTCCACATTCCACATTGGTTGACTGAGGTGTAAATGTTGGTTGAGACACGCCCTCCACTCCTCCGAAGACTTGACCATTATTCAGATCAATGTACATACCATTACGACGCGGACAACACTGTCTTCTCAAAATACCGATCGGAGGCTTTGAAAGATTTTATTTTATTTTTATACCCTGTCTTAAGAAAAAGATAAAGACAAAATGTATACGAATTTTATCGTTTTTGAAATGTAACCCGGTACATTTAAGTTCAAATGAAAAATTCATTAAATAAGATGAAGAAATATTGCAAAAGAAATTTTAAAGTTTGTTTCAGCTTACTTATTTTGGCTTCAGCTTTTTCTGATTTTTGGCCAAGACAACTTGACACAATTGCGAAAATTCCCAAAACGGCAAAAACTCTCATCTTTGGATGTTATGATTTCCTGAAATTAAATGCAAAAAGTTTTGTAATTACTTTATCTTTAAATGACAATTCTTTCAATCGTTATAATAATATATGATGTCAAACTACTAATATTAGCATTTTATTTGATTATAATTAACATTTAGTTAATTAAATTTTTGTTAATTTCTGTTTCTAAAATATATATTGCATTCATTTTAAAAATCTAAATCTAACAAGAACGTACTCTGTAGGTAACCTACCTTTATTGTTCAGATCTCTCAGTATATTACTAGGCTGCTAGCTCTGTATGGTTCGTGCTGCAGATGGTAAAGTATACCCTTATATAGTTTAGAAGATATTGTTTGTTTTGACAATAGTCATCAAACCTTCAAAGTATTAACCAATGAAAACTTTTCTTTAAAACATTTCCGTGTTCACACACCTAGCATCTATGAAGCATATCAAGCGGAACCACCTTCAATTCCTATCATTAAGTTTGAGTTTTAAAAATGTTATATCTATTGACAATTTAAAAGGAGATTGATAGAATAAGATATAATTGATATAAGTATCAAAAGAAATTTTGTAAAATAATTGCGTAAAAGGAGAAATTCTCCAAAGTTCTTTTGCCCCATCTGTTAAAGAATGCGTTACTCCACGTATTGTTGGGACTGTCTTCTTTTAGCAGTAGATTGTAAAACTGTGTTTCAGCCTTCCTATGCCAAAAATTACTAAACAATTATTTCGAACTTTACTAAAGAATTTTTTTCCTCTATTTTTTAATTTTAAAAAATCTTTTTGGGTCTATATATAACTCCAAAGATCATATTCCTATTTCAATCTTATTATTCTGATTCTACCTTATTTCTTATTTTTTTTTTGTATTTATAAAATGATAAATGGCAAATTTTTTATTGAACATATGATTTTCATTAAAATATTACATTGATACTGAAATAAGAAGTAAGATAAGATAAGATTCATAACAAACTTAGAAAAAATAAAGGACTTCTCTTTAACTGCATATGTTATGAATAAGGTGTTTTCTTTGAGAACAGAATTATTATGCTCCTTTATTTGTTTCAACCTTTGTATCGTCACTGGGTATTGATATATTAGGCTGAAACTAACGTTATCTTTAAGAAGACAGTAGATACTCTGTGTTCTGTTTCTTAAATTGATCATGAGACACAAGTAATAGCTCTAAAATATAAAAGAAGGAACCTTTATTTTCCAGTATTAGGAACGGAAGCATATCAGGAGGACCATAAAAGATTTAAAACATTAAGATCTATATTCTGCTTCACCAAATGTGACTCCCTCCAAAATGTTCTTATATTTTATCCCCTTTCAATATGTAAAATTTTTGTTACCGGATTATTTGTTATAAAAAAGTATAATACTATCATCATTTTAGTTAGTTGTTTACCCTTGCACTTAAATAACTTAAATAAATCTTTCTTGCACAGAGTGCACAAAGGATGAATACAACCCCCCAAAAATAAAACATAATCTTAATTTTAAAACGTGAATAAGTATCGAGTTTTAAAAAAACTTCAAATCGTAAAAGGTAGTCATGCTTAAAAGATGTAATGCCTCGGTGACGAGATATATTAAATGATTGCTTATCGAGGGAAAACAATCACCCAGGAAAAATGTAGAATCGATTTGATTGGTTTAATAAGTATAAAAGCACGTTATACAACAAAAATCAAATTGTGACGTCACATAACGTCGTAGATACTTTATGTTGCATTTCCAAAACAAAGTCTAAATAATGCATATATTTCTTTGCAACACGACTAAAAATGTAAATTATGAAGATAAGAAATAAAATATCATTTTTAGAGTTTCATTGGGTATGACATGAATTCGGTACGAGATCAAGTCTTCTATAACGCTCTTCAGGGGTTATAGAATTTGATCACGTGGCCAACTTCATGCCATACCCCAATGAAACTCTAAAAATGATATTATATTTCTTAAATAACACACGCGAAACATTGTCACCGCGCGTTAGAATACACAGTAGGAACTATATGGATTTTTACTACTTTGTGAACACAATTAAATAAAAAAAATGTATATATATCAACCATGTTGAATTAAAGTAAAATTAAAACAAATGTGCATTTATAATTAATTTGTCACTTTTTTCCTCGCAATGTTCGTTTGCGTTAATTACTTTACGACGTCATAAACGTCATAAACGTCACAAACGGTTCTTACGTCTATAAGACAAACCAGTTTTGAAGGGCGATAAATTCATATTAAAGATAACCGAAATAAACAATTACGAAGAGGAAAAATTAAAGAATGTAAATATAAGTATTGAATTCATATTTTGGAATGTCTTCGGTCCTAGGACAAACCTTGCCGTGCCGACAAATTATTATAACGCGCTAACGCGCGGTATTCAATTTGAATTTGAAATATAAATTCAATGCTAAAACAATTCAATTTTTTTAAAATATAAATGAACATGCAAACGTGCATAAAATGTCATCTTTTAAATGTCCACAAAGATTTTTAATTGAGGTAGAGAATCTCTTCTGAAATTATGATACAATGTACTCCTAAATTATACATAACAATATAACTCGGTTTCGTTCTTCATGTTTACGTGAGGGTGATATTATATATAATACCCGTCTTTCATAGCACTAGTGATCCTTCTTGTGATGTGTTAGAGGTCCGTGTTTGCTCTGCTCTCTTGATTTGTATTTATCGTTAAATGGATTTTTGAGCTCAATTATAGCTATCTCCTGATATTTCAAATACATCTATTTGATTGATTGATTTTATGTAGTTTAACGTCCCTCTCGAGAATTTTTCAATCATATTTATATATTGCTGGTAGAGAGCTACAGATTTGTCTTATACTCGTCACTCAGGACCATTAGCATCTACTTCGACACAGGACCTCGGTTCATACGGTCTCATTTGAAGGACCGGTCTCCACGTCTCTCATTGGGATTTGAACCAGCGACGAAAGGATTGACTCCCTACCTCGCGACTCTAGAGCAGACGCTCTAACTACTGCGCCAAGCGGGCGACTACTTCTATTTTATAATTACAGGGGGTTAAGTAATCCGTTTTCTTTAATTTATTGGAAGTATAATTCAGTTTGAAAGTTGAAGATTTATTCTTAAGGATATTCTTCGTTCGGTATCTACACATATAAGCGGTTCGTAGTAGATGCTCACTCCTCAATGGCGCCTGATCCCATCTCTTATGCTTTAGAGGCCCATGTTTGCTCTGTTCCAAAATATGTAGTACATGTACTGTTGAAGAACTTTTGAGCTTGAATATTGTTTGTTATCTTCATATTTTTCATTTTATTCTTAACAATTTACAAAACAATATTAATGTTTTATAATGCATTATGACTTATAAAACGCCTTTTGCACATTCTCATTGTCGCATTCCTTCACTTTATATACAGGACGAAATAAAGAAAAATACGTATTTACTTTCAGACGTAAATTCAATGGAGTTGAAAATTCAGAATGTAATTATGAAATCTTTCGTAATATGATAAGATACCGCCCTAGCCAATCAGGAAAGAAAAAATACCCTGACAATTATCCTTATGTCCAAGTGATTCAACAGGGATTGGTCAACTTTCATCTATTAGAAATAATCAACAGATTTTCTAATGTAAGTTGCCATAATCGTATATTATAAGAACCTTGAAATTAGTTCTGCAATCATCCGTGTGAAATAATCTGATTGGTTAATAAACGTGACGAATATCCGGGTGTAAGATTTAAGGAACGTTTGTTGTTTATAAGTATAAGACTTTCAGAAACAATATTGTGCCATCATCAACTCCTGTTATTTTATGTATCTACACATGGTTCATTTAAAATCTATGGACAAATCGTCGATGGTATTTTTAATTTATTATCAAAAAGGTCAAGAGACTTGTCATTCACTTGATGATCATGATTTTCGAAAGCTATGTGGCCACTTTGACTAATATTTTAATGATTCCCAAATGTTCAATGCAATTTCATTATTATTTGTCCAGCCTATTCATTCCTTATTAAAATTGGCACAATAAATACAATTTCGATATAATCTAGATTTTCATGGGAGTAAAGATATCGGTGATCGATCTAAACTCCTAAATGACCAACTAAATGCCATTTGGGTCCCAAACTATTGACTCATGGACCACGAATTCAAAATTCTAGTTAGAGTGTAAGTACTCACTTTAACCATACAAACATTTTACCATGTCCACCCCTCCTTCAAAATAGTAGAAAACTTCATAAAATGTAATACATTATCAATATTTCTACAAGGTAACCTTATTTCATATTCTTACTAATATTCATGTATAGCAATCTGCTTTTAAGAATTTCAAAACTTAATCAGTATCTTTACCGTCTATATATTACTCCTAGTGACATATGTTTCGATAAAATATACTACACATGGCAAACTAATGGATAAAAAATTAAAATTTACTATTACAATTAATGATTTAATCTTTCTTTGTGTCCCTGTCATTGATAGCCATTTTAATTTTTTTTTAAACAAAACTTCGGCTTGTGATGAGAATGATGGTGAGGCTTGAAAGAAGAAATATTCTAAAAAGCTACGAATAATAAAAAAGATGGAGAAAAATTAACCTATCAATCTTTCAAAATAAAAAAATTTTATCAAGGAAACGTAATTTTTTCTACACTACATTGACATTGTATACGTAAAAATAGAATGACTTGCATACTGTTATTCTTAACGAATAAAAATGGTTGAATAAAAAAAAAATTACCTTAATTTTTTTAAAAGTCAAATTACACAATTTCAATAGGTTTTGTGCAGTCCTTATCCAGTAAATAAAAAGATTTGTTCCGTTATATTCTTGATCACATTGCTTAAATCTGTATCTCTGTGTATCTTAACAGTAAAAGGATTGTAAAATCAAAGAAAAAAACAAAAATATTAAGGTAAGTCACTCCTCAAATTTGCTATATCAAGGATTTTTTGGGAAGTATATTTTGGATAAGTACTCATATAGTATTACTCAAAATCGCAGAGAAAATAGGGGGTCAGTGTGCATCTTGCTGATCTATGGTACAATTAAGTTGACCTTTTTGCACTTAAATTTTAACTCGTTAATAAATTAAATCTTATTTTACATAAAATAGTTTGAATAATATTTATCATTGAACAAATCTTGCAAATTAATGCGCGTTTATTATTGTGTAACCTTTTTGCACTAAAAAATAACATATTTTAGGTATTAAAAAACGTAGTTAGCAATAAAATAGTTTCTTATATCAAGCTTTTTAGGAGTTAAGTGCTGATCAGTCACAAGTATTCAGAAGTTTAAAATAATAAAAGAAAAAGTTGGGGTCAGTGATGTAAATTTTGAAATATAAGTCAAAATATGTGATTTTCAGGCAAAAAATGGTGTAAATTTTATCTTGACTTCTTTAATATATCTTCATTTCTTGGCAAAGTTTGTTGAGGGAAGGTGTAAAACTTGTTCTAAAAATATAAATTAAGACCTATATTAAATATTCCTGCAAAATCACAAGGGAAAATATTCTCCCAATAAAAGTATGTGAGGCTTAAGTTTCAAGACATTAAATTTAATAAATGTGCAGATTTGCAGAAATTTCTGCTGAATATCCTTCCACCACAAGAAATAGTCCCTCATAAATCTTGCTTCTTTGTAGATTTTTAAGCAGTTTTTTCGATGAATGTTTAAAAATTTACATTGTTAAATATAAATTTTTTGTAAAAATTGAATTTTAATAAATATTTCTTAAGTAAGAGGTTCTGCGTGAACTTTTCTAAAAAGCTGACGAGTGACTTACCTTAAGAAACTTTGGCTTAATTGTCCAGGCTTTTGTTTTGATATTAAACATCAATAATTGAATCTTTATCAAAACATGAATTATACACCAATAACTAAATCCTATACGGTAAACTGAGTTTGCAGATACAATAAATGTTTAGTACAGAATAAAGAACAGAATCATTCAAAAGGTCCATAGCCAAAATTTTTGTTTGAGTTATTGTGGAATTGCTAGTCATATGAAGGGTTTATCAATTCGTTACTATTCATATCCATGTTCATCCATCCTAATTGCCAAAATTGCCAAGAAGCCCACTGATGTCACTAAATTTTGACACGGTGTGCAAGGTACATAGTGGTATATAATTAGGACAAATTTCAGCTCCACTAGTGACTGTCTAACTCATGGTGTAGATTTTTTTTAACCATATTTTCTTATTCCTGATCTGGTTAAAATTAAAAGAGACCCCAGACCAAAACCATTTCAATAAGAGAAAGTCTCACTTGCGCTTTTCACTATTTCCTTTTCTCAGATTGTGTATTTTCTCCTTAAAATCCGTGTTCATCATTATAAACAAATTTGAAGACAACAACCTTGGAAACGTAAATGTTGCACTATGATGTACGTATGCCTCAAAATAATACACTCTATTTTCCTGTTCAAACTTTAAAGAAATTATAAAAACAATTGAACTCAGGGTAAAGATTGATTGATTGATATTGTTTAACGCCGAGGCGGCAATATTTCAGCCATATTTCGGCGGATTGGTTCTTAATTTCAAAAATGTTTTTGTTTTACGTTGTTTGTTTTATTATGTTTATCATGGCCATATATGCTATTTCGGGATCTCTGTATGCACTGTAAACTAAATAGATCTAGATCTAGATTTATTGAAATCTGCTTAATTTACACCCTTTTTGGAAGCGATTTGGTTATTTCTTAAATTTTGCATTTATTTAATTTACAAAGCATTTTACCTTTAAAAAATAAACTGCAAATTAAATTAATTATCTTAATGCTCAACAGAATTAAGTTAGACGAAAACTTAAATGGTTTCCACATATTTCGTTGAATTGTAAATGAAGTGACTAGATATTTGAAACATATTTCAGGGGAAGTATCTAACATTATATCAAACTTAGTTTATTCTGTCCTATTAAACTATGCTATAATTTTTTATTCTTCGAAGCATTGTCTTTTTATTTAAGATGCCGTCGGTCTTTGACCAACACCCTATCATTGCCATTTCAAAAATTGTTTACTGCACATGATAGAATTTCTCAGGCCAACGGCATTAAAAAAAGACTTCAATGCTTAGAATAACCCTCTCTAATTTTCTCTCCATCAATATAAATTTCATTTTTCTTTTTCATAAAATAAGGGTCTTTCAGAAAAGATGTCCAAATGAACGTAACATCCGTTATGACTCGGTTTTGTGAGAGAACAATCAATATTGAAAACAAGACATTTGTGTGGCATAGAGGACCAATTTAATTTCAAATAATTATCTATAAAACATATCAAATATTGTACATTTTTGTACATTCATATATTTATTACATTGAAATCTCATGCTAAAATTGACATCTCAAAATATATTCATACAATTAATCAAAATGCCCAGTTAGTGAAAATTCTGTTCTAAGTTCATTAAATATAAAGTTAAGGATTATTCTTCTGTTTTGGTAATGGTAAACGGAATTGGACTGAATCGCTCACAATCAGGACATTCCCAGCGGATCCGAACACGACACACTCCGTATCCACGTCGACTCGTTCCTCTGATCACGTTGTTGAAGGCCAAATAAAGTGTGTTAGCTTTATCGTCAAGGTCCTGTCCATTGAGAGCAAAGAGGCATTTGTGACATGTCTTCACATCAAATCCCTGGTCGTTCATGATCCTGACGTAATTGTTGGCTACAAAGATGGTGACTTTTTTAACATCTGGTGCTAAAAGAGTGTCTTTCCATTCTGTTTTCTCTGTCTTACAATAATCTGATTTGAATTCTTAGGTGTTTTTATTTAGTCCCATCAGCTCGGCATCGTGTTTAGTGTCACTTTTATCTCCACCTATTTTGAAATATTTCAATTATTTGATTATTTTAATTTGTCTTGATTTTGTATTTTATGCTAAAATATTCAAATTTTAAAGTGAATTTGGTTATGAACTTCTAAACCTTTCTACAATAACTTACCCCATCCTTTATTGCTTGGACTGTCTCCAATGTTTAACATATATCCCTTGCGGTCTTTCCCGAGATACATGTCTATTCTGAGCATGCGTCGTCCACACATTGGGAAATTGACACAACCATCTTGATGCCAATCCTGAAGGCAGTTTGTCAGATTCGCGAAGTTAGCTCTGAGGTCCGCCATGACTCCACATTCCACATTGGATGACTGAGGTGTAAATGTTGGTTGAGACACGCCCTCCACTCCTCCGAAAACTTGACCATTATTCAGATCAATGTACATACCATTACGACGCGGACAACATTGTCTTCTCAAAATACTGATCGGAGGCTCTGAAAGAGAACATCGTTTTATGCTTCGTTTTGTGAAAGAGATAGAAGATGGATCAGATTTTTTAAGTTTTTGAAAAATGTACATTTGAGTTCAAATGAAGAATTCCTAAAATAAAGATTTAGGAATTTTGTAGGAAGAACATTTTTCTTACTGAATTTGTCTGAGTTTTGACCAAGGCAACTTGACAGAATCGCAAAAATTCCAAATATTGTGTACATTTTCATCTTTAGTCTTTACGATTTCCTGAAAAAGAATGCAAAATTTTATATTTATTTTATACATTTTTTTCATTTTCAAAATTTTGTAATGTATCTATCAAATAATATTTATCACTATTAATTTCTTTGTGAATGTCTCTATTTGAAATATCTTTGAAATCATTTATTGTTTGAACAAGAGTATACACTGTAGGTAACCTACCTTAATTTCTCTGTTCTCAGTATATTACTAGGCTGATAGCTCTGGCAGGCTCGTGCTGAGGATGGGGAAAATATACCCTTATATAGTTTACAAGATATCGTTTGTTTTGACAATGGATATCAAACCTTCCAAGTATTGACCAATGAAAACTTTTCTTTAAAACATTTCCGTGTTCACGCACCTAGCATCTATTATGCAAATCAAGCGAAACCACTTTAAATACCTATCATAAAGTTTTGAGTTTTAAAACTGTATGTCTCTTGATAATTTATAAAGAGTAAGATAGAATAACACATATTTAATATTTGTTTGAAATCTAATCTAGTTCGAAGTTAATTTATCATATATATTTTCTTAAATTTTTGTGTTTAAAAAAGTCATTTTACGTTCTACATGTACGTATGGATTACTATGTCTCATTCTTTAACAAAAGCAGTCCTTGTTTTAAATCTTGCATTGCTTGCAGCTCAAAATAAATTACGTTAGAATAAAATTGTTTTTGCAAGAAACAGTATCATACTAAATCTGGTGTCTCTTTGATTTTATAGTAGCGGTGGTCATTTTTATAACGCATACAATGGTTTGGATGGAGGAGGAGGCATTGAACAGGATTCTCACCACTCGTTCCTTTATCCAATATACTTGACCTTTCATAGAGTAAATCTGATTCATTTTTGTTTCGTAACTTGTTATTCTGGTATTACTAAAACCTTTCCCAAACAAAAGATTTGATTTAAAAATTAAAGGATATTTGAAATATTAACCTTCCCAAACTATGCACCAAATGGTTTCAAATATACAATGCACAGAATTTTATTTTTTGCGATAAATGCATGAAGATTGTCTCTTGCTTCCCCTTTAATGCATTGTCTTTATGTTGGAAATACATTCTTTGAGATGAGAAAGTTCAGATCTTTACCCCCACCTGTGAGCAAGTAAATAGTTCATAAAAGAAAGAACTGTAATTTTCCATGATAAAATAAATAAGAAGGAAAATTTTAAGGTAAGATAACAGATGCCCATGAAACATTTAAATCAAAAATATTCTGTAACAGCTAAAATATCCCCTCCAAAAATGTAAATAAATGTTCTTCCTCCCTTTAAAAAAAAAAAAGAAGACCATAAATTTTTACGTCACAGGGACAAAAATGTAATCTAATTTTTTCCCTATCCGTAACATTTTCATATTCTATATAGCCTCGTGCGCATTTCAAGAGTTTTGAAATGTTAGATTCGCTTAAGGATGACGTTTACTCAGGTTTTAGAAACAGACAGGAAATTTTCTAAAGTATAATATGTTTAATCAAGAATTGTTCTAAATGTATAAAATAACCAAGTTTTAACTCAATATCAAGTTAAAAATTTCATATTTTATTATTAGAAGAAAATATACAGGAACAAAAGTCAGTGTATGGTAATGCAGAGGAAATTCCGACTAAATTTTCAATTTTTCATTTTTGTCAATTTTTTTTAAAAACCATTTAAGGCAACAAATCTCAATAATTTGATCATTGACCCCATATAATATTAATACCATCAAAATAAGGTTATAAATAATTTGGAGTTCTTATCAGTCAGATTTTTGTAATATTCAATTAAAAATTGGGAAAAATATAAAAATGACAGAGGAAATTCGGACTGTAATAATTTTCACGTTTATGGCCCAAACTCAAATCGTTTCTTTATGTGAAGCAACGCTGTTCCATTACTTTAATATTTCATTATTAAAAGAGTTCTGTTGCTTATTATATTTTGTGAGTGGACAAAACATTGGTCATATAGTGAAAATTTGGGGTATTTCCAGAGAAATACTCAGGGGCCACTAGCAAGTAAAGTAGGTCATTGACCTAGTTCCTTGAAATTGAAATTTAACACAAGTATCATAAGTGTACAATATGCAATAGGTGGTTTTTCGTTCTTATCAGTGGAATTTTTAGTCCTCTGAGTAAAGGTATACCTTAAGAACATGATGTTATTCATATTAGATATCAATCAGCAAGCAAAATATACAAACATTTGATTTTATGCTCTTAATGGTTTCTAAAAACTGAGTTTTGTTTAAATTTCTCGCAGAGTTGGAAGTTAAAACATTTAACTGCATTATCTTATTTTTAGAGTAAAGTATGACGTTATCAAGATCGTTGTCTCCAAAGATTCCTGATGTATAACTTACTTTTAAACATATCAACCAATCAGATCGCGCTCAAGTCTTTCCTGGATGAATGTTTCCCCTCGATAAACAATCATTAATACATCTCGTCACCAAAGCCTTATATACCTCAAGCATGACTACCTTTTAACAATCTGAAGTTTATTTAAATGAAATGTTTCATTCATATCTTAAAAATAAGAATTCTAATTTTTTTTGTCAGATTTCAAACCAAAAGACCTCTGTACACGAAAGAATCATTTAAGCCCAGTGATATTCAGCTATTTTATAAGAACTCTGCATAAACTATTCACAAAATATATTTAGCCCTTACTTTGTGCGAGAATACTTATCATTTCAATTGGTCAAAATAAATTATATGAATAATTTTTTTTTATGTTTTCTCCACTTTAATACCAGGTAGACTGCTATGATTTCTGTTTCAATAATAATAGATTTTAATTAATAATTACTAATTAATAATGAACGCCTTCAATTAATTTAAAACAATTTTCCTGTGAGTGAAGGCCTGGTACCTTATATTGAAAATGAATAAGATAAATACATAGACTTTAAAACAATGTAATTTTTTTTAATGCCAAACATTTTGATTCAAGCATGGACTGTCATTTTTTCAATGTTTTGGAATAAAACCTACAGTTTCTCAATTACATGACTTGATTTAGATATGAATGGATTGAAACAAGAATATCGTGGTAAATTAACATAAAAAATTTAAAAAGAAGTTGCTCTTGTTGACCCAATTTATCAATCAAAATGATTTTCAATGTTGCAAATATTTTCTTAAAATACAACTTTATTGTTACCAATGTACAAATTAAGAAATATAATTCGGCATACATGCCATTCAATGCTTTGATTTCACCGGAGTCAAAATGCCTTTACAAGTAAGAGATGCAATCTTTATGTCTCTATAATGCTTTCTCCGTATCCTCAACGTTACTTCCCTTCAGTTTACTTACAAGAACGAATTAGATGGAAAATATTTATCAACCTTCAGACACAGATTCATTTGAGGTGAAAATTCTGAATAAGTTTTTAAATTTCTGAGAGTACAATAAGAAACCACCCTGCCCAATCAGAAAGGATAACAAATACCCACTTGCTCACCCCAAAGTCTGAGTGATATTGTCATATGTTGGATACCTTACTCGTATAATAGAAGAATCTTAAAATTAGCCTAAGTCTGCAGTCATCCGTACAGATTCATTGCTTGTTACGGTAGAGTAAGTGGCAGCTATTGCCCATCACAAGAAATAGCAATCAAGCATATAAATATTTTTAAATTTAATAAAGATTATAATCCCTATAGGTGATGGCACAATCTGATTGGTTAATAAACGTGAAGAATATCCGGTATATCAGCCAACAAGATTCCATCAACTTTTGTTGTTAGTGAACATTTAAGAAATAAACAACGTTATTTAGTGAACATGGCGTTATGAATAGCAATTGCTCTGCTGGCATATTCCATGATGCGCGCTAGTAGAGCTTGTTCTCTACGAGTGTAAAATAGGGATTGCACACATAGCAGAAGCAGTTGCGTCCAGGGATGGGGTAATGGTAATGTGTAATGGTAATTGACTGTAATTAATTACAAATTTCGATGTAATTGAAAGTAATGTGTAATTGACCAAATTTTCAATTACAAGTAATGGTAATTTAATTAATTACTTTCCAAAAAGGCATGTAATTCACAATTACTTTTCAATTACATTCAATTACACTGATTTTAGATAAATGAAAAATAGTCTCCCCTCTCTAAATTTCATAAACTTTCTTTGTGAAAGGTTAATAACTTATATTTTGGACCACAAATTTTAATAGTAAAATTTTTTGAAAAGAACTTCCCTTTTTATGTCAATTGTTGTTTAAAAACAATGCCCCTTTTCATTTAAAAAAAACTTTTAAATCAAATTAATCTTTGTAAAGTTTAAAAATAAAATTCATATTTTGATTTTTTAATTAATTAATCCATATGAAAAT